>MU731540.1:22526-35778 GCA_026770625.1 Nicotiana glauca
ATGAATGAATGGATATATATATATATATATATATATATATATATATATATATATATATATATATATATATTGTTGGAAGTTATAAATTGGTTAGGAATGATGGTAGAGTGAATTGTTGGTTAATGGTGATAGTTGGATGAACCAATACTATAGTTATGAGGTGTAAACATCTATACCTATAAGGTGTTTGATAATATGCCTAAATGGCATAAGTTATGGAATTTATTACTAATATTGGCCCTGTTGAATGTTGTATTGTAGATTGAAGTTGCTTAAGTGTATTGGATCGTTGTAGTATCATTAAGGGGCGAATTTGAGGTATGTATGGCTAAAACCCCGTCTTTTAGAAATTGATCTTCCATGGTGCCCGCATAAATATTGTAAGTTCAAAATATAACTGATGCAGTACTTGTTTTGTTACGTTAAGCGAATTGTTGTTGTGAAAATATATTTGATCGGTACTTCTTCATGTGTTTAATACATTATTCTTGGTAAATGGGGATATGTGAAGAATGTGAACTATGTTCTTAAATGCCTAGACTTCAAGTAAAGTTTAAATTGAGATTGAGTTGCATATATTATGCTAAACTATATGAAATCCTCTATGTATAGAGATGTTTGAAGTAATCAAATGAATTTGGGAAATAGAGCGTGGCCAATATGACGAGAACTTGAATTATAATTGTATATTGTCGTGATTTGAAAAGAAGGATTCAAGTATAATTGGTGTAATTGCTTGCTTATACCTTTGATGTGTTTTATGACGGGTTGGTGTATCCCCTCCATTGATTTGGAAGAATCCGTTGTGTTTAAAGTCCCATTGTTAATAAATTTGAGGTGTATGATTTCTGAGATATTATATATGCCGAGGATTCATGGTTCTTCTCATGTGTACTTGATATCTTAAATTAAATAGTCTGTTGTTGAAATTGATATTGATGCGAAATGTGGAAAAGAAGAGATTGTGTTATGAAATGTGGCCTAGTGCCAAGTATGATGTGAAATTTATGGCCCCAAGTGCCTATGAATTGATATATGTGAAATAAAGATTGAAATGAGATGATTAATGAGAAGGGAACAACGCCTTGGCAAGGCGGCCTAGCCGATCGGGCCGAGATCAGACTCCGCTAGCGGTGGTATTGTGAATGAATTCCGGAAAAAGGGAAAATGAGATTGTGATTGAAGTATATGTCTCAAATGAGGCGACCTAGCCGATCGGGTCGAGATCGGACTCCGCTCAAGATAGCGTTGGTATTATGAACAATGTTGAACAGTATGAAATGCCCCAAACTAAAAGCTGTGGGAAAATGATGTGAAAATGGCGAAATTCTTTTACTTGATAATGTTGTGATCATTTAAAGTGTATGAGTTGTACTTGTGATTTCCTTATTATTGTATGAAACGCATAGGTTTATAACTTGAAATGTGAACCCTATAGAAAGGCTATGAAATGTAGCCTAGAGGTATGGAAGTTATGTGAAAGCTATGTGATCCCTTTTATTTGGTAATGTGGTAATTGTTTAAAGCTGTTGTTAAACCCTTATGATTTCCTTGTCCTTGCATGATAGTTCTTTCTAATGAGATGGTATTTAGTTATACATACTAGTGCTATTCGAAGGCACTAACGTCCCTTTTGCCAGGGGCGCTATATCTTTAAATGGATGTAGGTGGTTCTATAGCAGATAGTGTTGGTCGTAGCCAGTGATGCATCATCCTTTCAGCTGACTTGGTGAGCCCCACTTCATTTCGGGGTCCTGTACCGTTGTTTATCATATACTTTATATTTTGAGGTATAGCTGGAGCCTTGTTGTTGACGTTTCCATATTATTCTTCAGTTATAATTAGAGGCTCCGTAGACAGGTTGTGGGCGGTGTTTGGTATTGGGAATTAAAGTATCACTATTGATGTTTGGCAAAGATTTATAAACTTGCAATATCTTGATAATCATGTTTTAAGCTTCTAATGGAAATAATGTGGAAGTTGTTCATGAAATACTTACTAAGTATGATCAATGGAATCCATCTCCTATTTATTCATAAATTAGTTTGGGTAGAATGGAACCTAATAGGCTTTCTCAGTCGGGTTTACTCGATTGAGCGCTGGTCGCGCTCTCGGATTTTGGGGCGTGACAAACTTGGTATCAGAGCTTAAGGTTTTAAAGTGTCCTAGGATGTCTCAGAGTCGTGTCTAGTAGAGTCCTTTTTATCGGTGTGTTGTCGACCACATCTATAAGTTGGAGGCTATTTGGACATTTAGGAATTTCACCCTTCTTTGATACTCCAGATCGTGCGATATAGCTCAAGATAGAGAGCTGATTTTCTCTCTAAGTCTTATTCTCAGGATTGGTACTTTTGATACCATAATTGAATTTGAAGCATGTAATGAGAGATTGATCCCACCATTGAGTCCGAGTGGATTGCCCAAGGACTTGTTAGGAAAATGTGTCGATCTATAAAGGGATTGGTAGAACAGGTTGCTAAGGGGAGTACCCTTGTTCCTATTAATGTCACTACACCACCATATCATGTAGTATATTAATATGTTACTAATGTATGTTACAGATATGAAGTCGGGGTGCATCAGTTAAGGCACTGCCCCACCAATCTAGAGTCATCAAGTAAGTGACCCGTTAGTACGTCATTCTAAATGCCACATACTTTTCCTTATTATATACGTACACCTATATTGGGATCTTGCATAGTTATGTCCTTAAAAAGAATCTAAATCACAAAACATTGCATGCACCTGCTCTTTGAATGAGACGTATTATTCACAAAGTCTCCCGATCAAGATTCTCTTACTTATAGCCTCCTATGGAATTAAGCTCTATAGTTATGTTCCTGAATTGAGTTATAACACTACTGATACTTCCCACTTGCTTTTCCTAAATTCTCAACAAGGGACTATTCCCGATGAATTTCTTACAGAAATATTTTATTTAAGTGGACAACATCTGCTCACTTGTGCCTATACATGCACCATCATAAAGTTTGTACATGTGGTCTCAAGTTCCATGCAAAGCATTCTAGCGTTTTGACCCTTCTTGAGTCACTCTTTTACTTACTGGTGTATATGGCTTATATGGTTTGAACAGTCACTATACTCTCTTACGAGTATCATTATGAAAGCTCCTCACTGTCTAGTAACATAAGAGCATACCTTAACACCTATCACATGAGTGCATGTCAATCGAAACGATCACCATGTGCATAAAGTCTCTCTAAAAATTGAGATCCTCACATCTCCATCATAAGAAGATCATGTATCGCCATCCTGGTATAACTTTCGTGTCCACTTGGGACATCCCATAGCAAGTAGCTCACTTGGTTTCCTAGTGTTGTGTTCGCCCCATGATGTGGTCTTGTATTGCAGTTTGGAAGTTAGTATAGCATAAGCATGTCCAGGTCATAACAAATGATTATTTTCTTTTTATACCTCCATAACGTGATAATTGTGTTCCTTAGTTAGTGAATTTATTGTGCTAGTTCCCAACACTCATTCGATAACCATGAGAGAACATGCCCTTCTATGTGTCGCTATGACACTTCCTTTCTTAAGTCAAAATCCATGGGGAATTCTTCATGAATGTCTGCAAACCTTCCATGATTATTTTGCACGGTCTCATTGAGTTTGGTTGTCTTTATACCCTCTACTTCTAGAATCATTCACTATGTCATTATCATGTGCGGGGGAGTTTTGCTACCCTTGGTATTCCACCTTTCTGGGTGGGTAGGAGTGTTATTCGCCTTTCTTCCCGGAGTATCATGTTAATCATTTTAACCCCTCTAACAATTACATGATTTCGTCCCAATATTAAGATGTCCTAGCTATGTGGTTTCACTCGTGAAAGGTTGAGATTAGATGCCTTTAGATTTTTGCATATATCATGAGCATATTGATTGGAAGACAAGTTATTGTATCTTTACTTCTCTCATATAGTATCAATTATCAGGAAGAGGTAAGCTGTTGGAAGTGTGATAATTTCATAAGTTCTCAACTTCTTTTCATCCTCATGGCCTTGTGGCGTAGATTCCTTGTGCCAGTTAATGTTAAGAATGTAATTCAACTTCATGTGTTTTGAAACCCATATAGCATTCAAGGTGCCAGAATATTCTCATTCTTGATAAACTGACTTTCCCTACACTCTAGGAGGCGACTGGGTCACGTACTTGAACATTTCTCCTTAATGGTTCTCATTGCCAATGTACGAGTTACCCCTACACCTTAATTGTCTAACAGTTGATGTCGTCATAATTATTGACCATATCAGCATCATTAATAGAAATACTCGTGTCTCTTAGCATGTAACCTCATGAAATACTCTACTCAGGGCCTAAATGGATTCCTGAATAATTCCAGCCCGATCTTGAACTCCGCCGCTCCTCATTGTATTAAGTCTATTGGGTATTTAAGGTTCAAACATGTCAAAGATGAAGTATCCCCGTGTGATCCCACATATTCGATATGTAATTTTATCGTCAGTTTATGATATCACATCTTAGAAAAAAATGGTAGAAAGTCATAAAAAGTTTGGCATGGGCGTTCGTATAGAGATTTAGAGTTTAGGAAGGTGAAGGGGTTATTCTCAATACTTTCCCCTAAGGATGTTGTGCGAGTTGATAATAAAGGTTGCATAAGTGTAGTTCACAGTAAGTTGTGCTATGAGTATGATGTTTACCATCGTTGTTCTACATGTATTATGTGTTTTCATATGTCTATGTCTAAAAAGGTAGTTGGAGACCTTTTGTGTATCATTCCGTTGGAAATTATTGAAGGTAAAGTTAATGGATAGTTAGTTTATGCGAAGTATCTAGACGTCATCCTTATTAGACAAGTTTGGAGGTTGGGATTGTTTCCATAAATGTGTTATGGCAAAGATTGTAAGCCGAGGAAGCCACGTGGGAGGCGAAAAAAGAAATGAAAGAGAAATATCCCCATCTATTCGAACAAGTCTAGTAGTGATCGTACGAACTGTTGTCTTTAAGAAATTTGAGGTAGTGTTCAGATTTGTGCAAAGGCACCCCATTTTTCCCGAATTGCCTTATTGTTGTAACTTCCTAATGTGTGCCAAATTTAAAATGTTGAAGTTATTTGGGTAATATGCAACCCTTGTAGTAAATGAAAGATCTTGTGAAACTTATGTACTAGGTAAATGATTAATGATAGTGTAGATTGGTAATGATTAATTGAAGCGTTTTTGACATGTTAAAGTGTATGAATATGTGCAAGTTGTTGAGGTAATGAATTTTATACCAGTTGTAGGGATAACAAAAACTGTGTAATGGTCTTGGAAATATGTTTCGGGGGCTCCCTGACAGGTAGATAGGCCTAACTACAAAAGAAACTCTGGAATTTTTTTGAAAACTTATGGAGTTAGCCAAATTCGGGGATGTTGATATATTTCATGATGTGAACAAGCTGAAGTTACATAATGGATAGTGAATGAACCTCAATCCTCATTCGATGAAGAATGATCCTAAGGGGGGAGAATGTAAGGCCCCGGAATTTTTTTTGAGTAATTTAAGACTTCGTCGTGCCAAGGTAGGCTAATTATTTTATTTTGTGTGCAAACGAGGATTAATGATATGATGGATATCAATTGGAAATTTTAATAAGCGTATAAGTCATATTAGATGTGAATTGAGGTCTAAGGAGAGGCCTAAGTCTAAGCCAAGTAGGAAAATTTCATAATGGACTAAAGTTGTGAATGGGTACGCACAAGACCTAACTTTGGACGATCATATCTCCAGTTATATAAGTATTTGTGTTATTCTCAACCTATCAAATTAAATCCCTTTGAGTCTAGTTTCCACGCAATAAACCGTTTGTCATTTGGAGATGTATACAGAAAGTTATGACCATTTTACTTGGCATGTGTCACTAGCGCAACCATTAGCGCGATCGCGCTAGTAGACGCGCATATTGCGAAGTATTCTGCCTCCCTAGCGCGAACTTAGCGCGGACATTGGCGTGAATGCGCTAGAAGACACTTAAATACCCCAAGACCGGGTCTAGAGAGTTCCCAAGTCATTTTTGGAGCAAGGGCTTGCTCTCTCAAGAGGAATCCGTTCCACTCTTCATTTCTATGATCCAAGGTAAGATTTTCTGAGTATTTTGAGTTGATTACTACTCCTTAACACGTATATTAACATGGTCTGATCTTGAAAATCCATAGATTTCCATTCAAATCCTTAAATTTATCAAGAACACCACAAGTGGGGATTCTTAAAATTCTTACTACAAGAGTCTTATTTACTACAAGAGTCTTATTTACTACAAGAGTCTATCATCCCCAAATACTCTATGGTGATTATTTATGTAGGATAGATACATTAGAACTCATGCGATGATGATTGAAAGCCATAAGTGCCAAACCTAGGTTGTGTTGATTTTAGAGATTGTGAAATGAGTTAATTAAGGAGGTTGATGGTTGGGTATGAATGAATGGTCATATATATATATGTTGTTGGAAGTTATAAATTGGTTAGGAATGATGGTAGAGTGAATTGTTGGTTAATGGTGATAGTTGGATGAACCAATACTATAGTTATGAGGTGTAAATATCTATTACAAGGTGTGTGAGAATATGCCTAAATGGCATAAGTTATGGAATTTATTACTAATATTGGCCCTATTGAATGTTGTATTGTAGATTGAAGTTGCTTAAGTGTATTGGATCGTTGTAGCATCATTAAGGGGCGAATTTGAGGTATGTATGGCTAAAACCCCATCTTTTAGAAATTGAGCTTCCATGGTGGCCGCGTAAATGTTGTAAGTTCCAAATATAACTGATGCAATACTCGTTTTGTTACGTTAAGCGAATTGTTGTTGTGAAAATATATTTGATAGGTACTTCTTCATGTGTTTAATACATTATTCTTGGTAAATGAGGATATGTTAAGAATGTGAACTATGTGCTTAAATGCCTAGACTTCAAGTAAAATTTAAATTGAGATTGAGTTGCATATATTATGCCAAACTATGTGAAATCCTCTATGTATAGAGATGTTTGAAGTAATCAAATGAATTTGAGAAATAGAGCATGGCCAATATGCTGAGAAGTTGAATTATAATTGTATATTGTCGTGATTGGAAAAGAAGGATTCAAGTATAGTTGGTGTAATTGCTTGCTTGTGCCTTTGATATGTTTTGTGATGGGTTGGTGTATCCCCTCTATTGATTTGGAAAAATCCGTTGTGTTTAATGTCCTATTGTCACTAAATTTGAGGTGTATGATTTCTGAGATATTGTATATGCCGAGGATTCATGGTTCCTCTCATGTGTACTTGATATCTTAAATTAAATGGTCTGTTGTTGAAATTGATATTGATGCGAAATGTGGGAAAGAAGAGATTGAGTTATGAAATGTGGCCTAGTGCCAAGTATGATGTGAAAATTGTGGCCCCAAGTGCCTATGAATTGATATATGTGAAATAAAGATTGAAATGAGATGATTAATGAGAAGGAAACAACGCCTTGGCAAGGCGGCCTAGCTGATCGGGCCGAGATCGGACTCCGCTCAAGTTAGCAGTGGTATTGTGAATGAATTCCGAAAAAAGGAAAAATGAGATTGTGATTGAAGTATATGTCTCAAATGAGGCGACCTAGACAATCGAGTCGAGATCGGACTCCGCTCAAGATAGCAGTGGTATTATGAACAATGTTGAAAAGTATGAAATGCCTCAAACTAAAAGCTATGGGAAAATGATGTGAAAATGGCGAAATTCTTTTACTTGATAATGTTGTGATCATTTAAAGTGTTTGAGTTGTAGTTGTGATTTCCTTATTATTGTATGAAACACATAGGTTTATAACTTGAAATGTGAACCCTATGGAAGGGCTATGAAATGTAGCCTAGAGGTATGGAAGTTATGTGAAAGCTATGTGATCCCTTTTATTTGGTAATGTGGTGATTGTTTAAAGCTGTTGTTAAACCCTTATGATTTCCTTGTCCTTCATGACAGTTCTTTCTAATGAGATGGTGTTTAGTTATACATACTAGTGCTATTCGATGGCACTAACGTCCTTTTTGCCCGGGGCGCTATATCTTTAAATGGATGTAGGTGGTTCTATAGCAGGCAGTGTTGGTCGCAGCCAGTGACGCATCATCCTTTCAGCTGACTTGGTGAGCCCCACTTCATTTCGGGGTCCTGTACCGTTGTTTATCATATACTTTATATTTTAAGGTATAGCCGGAGCCTTGTTGCCGGCGTTTTCATATTATTCTTCAGTTATAATTAGATTCTCCGTAGATAGGTTGTGGGCGGTGTTTGGTATTGGGAATTCAAGTAGCAATATTGACGTTTGACAAAGATTTATAAACTTGTAATATCTTGATAATCATTGTGAGCACGTGATTTTTGCCCTAAGCAAATTATTCCCAAAAAATTCAAACAAAATGATTCTTCTTTATTTTTACAATTTTTGTGTATTTTGTGATAATTGTTGCATTTTTGTGTTAATTGGTTACATAATAATTCATATTAAAACATAATACAAAAATATGCATTTGCATTAGGATTTTAATTTCACATTTTAGTATTAAGTAGGTATTAATTCATTTAAAGAAAATCACAAAAAAAATAGTTCTTAGGCAATTTTTAATTGATAATTGTTGATCTTTAAATAATTTTAGGAAGTTCAATAGTTCAAATAGGTTTTGTTTAATTTTTACCAAAATCAGAAAATACAAAAATACAATACAAATAAAAAAAAATACTACAAAAATGAAATAAAAACAAAGATAATTGAACAAAAGAAATACAAGGAATTGGGCTGATTGGTTTGGAGCCCAATTACCCCTGAACCCCTATCCCAAACACACCCACGCTCAGGCCCAGATAAATACCCCCACCCGGTCGGCCCCTTGAACGACGTCGTGTGGCATCGATTAATCCCAGCCATCAGTTACCCTCATCCAACGGTCCATATGAGTTATGTCATTTAACAAAAATATAATAAAACACAAACCCTAAATCAGAGACAAAGTCTCCTTCCTCGTACACTTCACCAATCACCTCCATAGACCACCGTACGCCGCCTGCTGGATTTCGCTCACGATGGCGGGGAGTCTCTGTTTCCGACCAAACCCACACCAAAGTGTTCCTCTTCTCCTTCTCTATTCAAATCATCAACCCTCGTTCCCCGAATCCCGTCCGAACTCTTCAAATCTTCGGAACCCTAGCGCCGCCTTTGGGTTCTCCGGTGGCGGCGTGATCATAGAACGCCACCAAACTCACACCCCATACCATTTTGGTGCCCCCCATTACAAATCTGCCTTTATCCTCCATGGAATCCCATTGGAAGACGTCAAATAATCATCTCCTCCGCCAATTGGTCAAGGTCCCATCGTCTATTTGATTTGTTAGTTCAAATCTGGTTAACTAGGTATTCCCCATCCTTTTTCGATTCTGTTTGTGTTGTTTTGTTGTTTTCCTTCTTTCTTCTGCTCTCATTATTTTGTTACTCTTTATTATTTTTCTTTGTTCCAAGATTTAGCGTGCAATCATTTGATAGTATAGGCTTAGGTTTATTTGTGGAAACCATTTAAGTTTTGACTATTTTTGCTTTGAGTGCTAGTCAGTAAGTTTTTGTTCCTTTCTTTTCTGATTTTTTATTTCGATTTTAATCTGTTTGTTTTAGCTTTAATTAGTAAACTCAAAATCTATTTTAGCTTTAAATTAGGGCCTTAGGGTTGCAATTTGACTTTTGTTTGGATGATTAGTTTTGATTCTGGCTGGATTTAATTATGTCGAATGCTTACAGATCAGTAATGATTAGATAGCTTTAATTTCGTTGTTAATTTGACCTTCAAATTTACCTTGTTCTGATTTTAATTGATATTGTTTGAATTCCAATAATTGATGTTAGATAGGATTAATTAGCTTAATTGAGAAGTTGTTATAATTAATTAGAATGTTCTTTAGAATACTGCCTAGTTTTAATAAAATAGGTTCAGGATAAGAGTGGTAAACAGGTTAGTAATTCTAGGAGAGGTTTGAGGGTATTTCAGGGATTGAAAATGACATGTTTTGCTAAAATGGTAATTTTAGAATGCAAGTGAGGGTAGTATAGGAATTTTAAGGGGTATAGAATCTTCTAGATTGGGGCATTAGTATAGTTTTCAATAAATAGATGTAGTAACTTGTAGTACAAGTCAGAAAAATAGAGGGCTAAAAAGAAATAAAGTAGGGACTAATGAGCAAATTAAAAATCTGAAGTGGTACCCTAGAATTTTCTATAAATAGGCATGCATTTGCCTTGTTTTGCAAGTTTTTGAGCTCTAAGATTTCCCCCAAAATTCCCTCACTTTCTGCAGATCTGAAGTTCAAAATTCAAATCAGAATCCTTTAGAATTTAACTTCTTTCACATAAAAATCCCAAAAACAATAGAAAATATACAAAATTCCAAAATAAAACTACTACATTGATCAAATGAGATAAAAATAAAAAATAAAAAAAATAGTCCAATTTTCTCTGTTTTTTCTCGATTCTGTGGTTAAGTGTTAGAATATCTAGATTCATTGAGGTTTAATTAAGCTGTTTGGACTGTTGAAATGAGATCAATGATTTTCTAGGTTGATTTCAAGTGGATTTAAGGCATTAAGTTGATTTTTACTTCTTCCTGGGTTGTGAACTAATTACTGCTGGTTTCTCACTATTCTCCTGTTGCTGACTTGCTGTTGTTGAGGTGTTTATACACTAAAACTGTTGCTTACTCTCCTGTTTCATTTCCTAATTCCAGGTATACATTTGCAATTTTTCCGTCTGTTGAAATGGAATGAAGTTGCTGTTCAAGTTTCCCTGCTGAATCTTATTACTTCTTTAGTTTAACATTGAATGAAACCTTAGTATGTAATTGATTGGAACTGAACAATTGGACTGTTGATTCACTGATTTCCTTAGCTTCATATTATTTGTGTAAAAATTCTAGATCAGATTTTCAACTAGTATACTGTCAGGTTAGTAGATGTATGAAGTGTTAATAATTCAGTTAGGTTTTAAAATAGTTTGAATCGTTTAAAACCTGTACTTATATAACATTAGTTCACATGTAATTCATAGTCATGCTTGCAGGTTAATTCGTTTTTCCTTCTTAGATTAGATTTATAATTTGAGTCCAAATTATTTCCATTTTTGTGTGAAGGTAAGTATGCAAGTGTTCGTTTAGATCAGTTATAGGATAAATAATTTCATGTTAACTGAACATTACACCAATCCATGTTTTATGGCAATGTTTTTGACGTTAATAGAATTAGAGTTATATCAATAGAGATAAGAATATTAGATAATTTGGATTTGTTAAAATTAGAAATAATATAATTGCAACAATTTAATTTGATAAATTCAAAAATGCAATCAGATCAGTTTGTTTAATTTGGGCTGATTTTGGGGCAAAGACGGGAGGCTTTAATAGAGTATAGTAAGTTGTGAAGTAGCACAATTTCAGCTGGGCCAAGGCCCCAGTGAGTGTGCTATTAATAAACCGAATTGATCTTTATTACCTGGGCCATGCTTGGGCCCAAAACGTTGTGAAGTTTAAATGAGAATTAAAAGTTTAAATATGATAATACTTAAAAAATAAATAATTAGGAATATGGAAAAGTAATCCATGAATATGAAATTGGGTCTTGAATTAGGTAGCGGGTTCAAGCTAAAAGGTTTTGCCCTTTTGCTTGAATTCGGACTTGAATTCGAGATTCAAATTTATAATTATGGATTATTTAACCTTTAGAGACAAAAACAAATAGAAAATTTAGCTACTTTAGTTTGGCCTTTAATAAATAAAAATGAGCCGAGCCTCGCCAAACAAGTACACAATTGCGGGGCCCTCATTAAACACTTAATTCAAAAATACTTAGTATTCGAGACGGGCCGTTTAGCGAATTTTCACGGCCTTCCCAAAAGATAACAACACGTTAGTCGCTTTAGGCGCAATTTTTAATAATCTTACTTTTCTAATACGGGTGTGCTTTCCATGCGACCCAAATCCAAATCCGAAAATGTTAAATAAGAATGTGTTGAGGATCCGGGTGCATTTCATGTGGCGTGATCCGAAAATACGTTCTTAAACGATGTTCACTTGCTTAAATAAAAAATATACAATTGATAAAAGCGGTTAATAACTTTAAAATTGCCTTGTAGGTTTAACATGTATCAAAATCAAATATTTTAGCCAAATATAGCAGTTGAGCGACCGTGCTAGAACCACGAAACTCGGGAGTGCCTAACACCTTCTCCCGGGTTAACAGAATTCCTTACCCGGATTTCTGGTTCGCGACTGTTAAACAGAGTCAAACCCTTTCCTCGATTCGGGATTCAAACCGGTGACTTGGGACACCATAAATATCCCAAGTGGCGACTCTGAATCTTAAATAAAACGAATCCCGTTTCGGTTGTCCTTAAATTGGAAAAACTTCTTTTTATTATATCCCTTCCCCGGGGTGTAGTAAAAGCCTAAAGCTCGGAAAAAGGAGGTGTGACAGCTCTGGTGACTCTGCTGGGGAAAAGAACCCAGAATTTCAGTTCAGGGTTCAAGAATTCGAGCTCAGATAAATTGTTATATTTGGCTTTATTTGATTTTGCTACATGATCCATGCTATACGTGATAAATGTTTACCGCTTTAATATTTGTTGAATTGTATATAAACTGTCACGAATCCCTCCCTCTTTCCGATTCTTCTATATCATGGAGAAGGGTGCACTTCGTATAGCTTCTCTTCTGTTAGAGTCTTTTTCCAATTTAGAACGAGGTTTGGATAAGTTACAAAGCCGGGCGAGCTTCTGTATCCCCAGTACGCTGCCTCCCCCTCGGCCTGAGTTGTCCGCTCGGGTAAGCCAGGTCTAGATCAATAAACCTAGGATTTAAACCTAGAAGAACAATAAACTCATGCCGGATCCGTAGTAGGAAGCTTGTTTTCATCATGTGCATTTTACTTAGGGGACTCAACACAGGGGTTGGGTCCGTCTAGGACAGGTGACCCGAATTAAAATGACCATCCTGATGCATATTACGTGCTACTTGCATTTATTTGCTTGGCTTCGCATGTTGACTGGCTTGTATATAATGAGTGAAAAATTGTGAAAAATAGCAATGTTAGGACTGAGTGAGGGTAATCATTTGTTTGAAAAAAACCAATGCCCAAATAATACCGAAATGCTGTCGGATTTTTGAAAAAATGAAAGAAAAATGAAAAAAAAATAATAATAGAAAATATTTGAAAAATATTGTGGTAAAAAATAATTTTGATTT
>MU731542.1:0-38041 GCA_026770625.1 Nicotiana glauca
ATATATATAAAATATTAATATTAATATTTTTTATACATATATATTACCAGAGGCGTATCCAGGATTTTAATAATATGGGTGCACCATTCTCTTTAAGACAAGAGTAGGGGGAAAATGCTGAAAAGCAAAAGCTATTGAGATTTATAATTCCACTAGAATAAGCAAAATGAAATGTTAAAGATTAACCTAGCTAAGGCACTGAAGCAATATAAAACGTTAGAGTCCAAAATGGAATAGGAGAACCAAAAATTTACTTCAGTTATATTAATATTATATTCACAAAATATATCATTCACTTTACAATTGTCCTCGACGAGTTTTCATACTTTGAAAACGGTTGATAATAGCATCATTACTTACAGTTTTAAATATCTTACGTTCTATAAAGCAAACTAAACAATCATTTAGAAAATCATCATCCATCCTATTTCGTAGATCATTTTTGATATACTTCATTAATGAGAATGTTCTTTCCACGAATGCGGTAGCAACAGGTATAAGCAAAGTCAACTTCACAAGCAAATAAATAAGTGGCCAAGTAAGATCCAATTTTGTCTCTATCATCACTCTAGCAAAATCCTTAATCCCCTTCAGGTTAAGAAATCTGCTATCACACTTTTGAGTATAGATAATGAAACTATCAAGTTGGAAATTGAGTTCTCGAAGCTTGTTGTCGCCAAATTCACTTGGATAATACCCTGCTAACTTCATTATCCTTTCCTTATCAAAATTAGCAAATGAATCAACCGGACTCAAACTGGCCATACCAAGTAGTAAGTCAGTAGTCACAACATCAAAACGCTCATTAAGCTCATGAAATTCCAAATCAATAACCGTATAAAATACTTCCACACGAAAGTAATGTAAATATGAAACTTCGGACCTCTTACGCTTCGACTTTCCTAGAGTATAGTCTTCATCCATTTTGGGAACTAGAATATCATGTTTACTACAAAATGAGCACACCTCATCTAACAAAGAGTTCCATTCAATTTCTCTCATCATTTGCAATCTTTTCTTTGCAAGGTCAAGCATTCACATAACATTAACAATATCTTGATCTTTCTTTTGTAAGTCTTTGTTCAATTCGTTTGTAAATAACAACACCTTAAACATAAAGTGCAACATAAAAATAAATCCAAATTCTTGAATCTGGTTCAAAAGATTTCCCGCTGCAAATCTATCAAGATGATATGGACAGTCACGCTTCATATCTTTAAGCACATTAACAATTGAAGGAAATAAAACCATCAAATTGTCCAAAGTTTTAAAATGAGACCCCCAACGAGTATCACCCGGTCGTTGGAGGCCACGTTCTTGATTCAAACCTTGCCTCGTATAGGCTTCTCCAAATTTAAGCAACTCTTCCAACTTATCTTCTTGATGTTGTCGAAGTGACTCCATGCGCTTAAATGAAGATCCAATAGTATTCAGAACATTAGTAACAACATAAAAGAAATTATCTACATCCGAATGTTTTTTAGAAAGAGCTACAAGTGCTAGTTGCAATTGATAAGCAAAACAGTGAATACAATATGCAGAGGGAGTATCTTGCAAAATTAAAGATTTGAGACCACTTATTTTTCCTTGCATATTACTAGCTCCATCATAGCCATGTCCACGTATCTTGGATCTACTTAATGAATTATCCAAAAGCAAAGAATAAATTGCTTTTTGTAATGATAAGGAAGAAGTATCACCCACGTGAACAATACCCAAGAATCGCTCTATCACCATTCCACTTTTGTTGACATATCGCAAAATTAAGGCCATTTGCTCCTTATGTGAGAAGTCCTTTGATTCATCAACCAATATTGCAAAATAATCACCATCCAAATCTTTAATGATAGCTTTAGTTGTTTTTTTAGCACAAGCCTCCACAATCTCCTTTTGAATTGTTGGACAAATCATCATATCATTTTGTGGAGCATTACGTAATATTACTCCTCCTACATCCGGATGTCGATCTCTATGCCATTCTAAAAGTTTAAGAAATCCACCTTTATATTCAGATTCTTCACTTTCATCATGCCCACGAAATGGAAATCCCGAAATTAAAAGAAACCTTGCCACATCAATTGAGGCACTTAAGCGCATCCGGTAATCACTTTTTACTTTTTCACTTTGCTTATCAAAAGAAGATTGAATCGATTGACGTTGATTTTTCAAATCTAACATCCTATTAAAGCATTTGTGTTGGATTTTATTTACTTCACCAACATGTTCTCTAAATCTTTCTACACCCTTGTTCCAACCCCTAAAACCATCTTTTGTAAATGCATCCCCTGCATTTCTACGGCTTTCAAGTTCATTCTTGAACAAATAACAACACAAACAAAATGCCGCATCTCCTTTTATGATATACTCCAACCATTGAGAATATGGTCCCTTAAACCAAGTGGGACTAAATTGACGCATTTTACTCCCAATCTTAGTTTTAGGAAAGGCATGACCAATCGGTTGACAAGGCCCTTTGTTTATATAATATCTCCTCACTTCATCTCGAATATTAGGACCATAATCCGAAATTGGCTTTCTTTCTTTGGGATCCACTTCAAAAGATTTCAAATTAAGCACTTTATCCACATTTGAAAGCAGAGAAGGATTTGTATCCCTTTGAACTTCCGGAGCGATTTGTGAACTCTTGGATGACCAACTATCACTAGAACTTGGTTCACCATTTTTCGGCTTGGTGAGAAATTTATCCATTTTAATCTTATGGATTGTTCCTACAAAATTAAACGAAGAACTATTATTATAGATATATAAAATAGTATATGTAGTTCCTCGAAGTTGAGATTAATGTCAATAAGACAATAATTATAATTTATCCTAAAAGAGGTTCACTGGGCGTGACTACTTTCCCCACCTAAAGTAAAGAAAGGAACTTTAATTTTTCTTTTTAGATGGTCACTTGTTCATTTAATAGGCTATTAGAATTTTATTTTCTCCTCTGTCAAATTACACAAAGCATATGGAAGATGACATTAGCTTCTCAGTCTCTCAGAGGAAGTATCACAATATAGTTTTTTCCTATGGATTTCAATCTTTGACTCAGCCAAGCATTTTTCCAAACACAATATGTGCACAAATTCTATAAACTATCAAAATTAAAGACCTTAAAGGTTAAAGCCCTAGCTCTCCCAATTTTTCACTAGAAATAGCAACAACTTCTCATTTTAGAAATAAACAATCAGAACCACCATCAAGGCATCAACAATAAAAAATCTCGGGAAGAGATTCAAACATTGAGCATTGAGTGTTTGAGCAGAACAGGGAATAGCAAGAGGAGAAGAATGCTGCAGCGAGTGAATTAAAATACAGAGCAAGGAAAGAGAGTAGTTACATACTTGAGAATTTTAAAGGAACATGGAGAAGAAATTGTTAATTTCTTGTCTTCTTGAAGAATCCAGTTCTCTAGGCTTCCAGCCGATAGAGAGAGAGTTGAAAGGGAGAGACTGTGTTAGGGATTTGATTGTATATACCCAAATTCCCTCTAAAAGAGTTGGGCCATGTTTTAGCCAATAGGAACTTAAAAAAACTTAATAAAAGTGTAACTGACAGGGATTGAACTCTTGACCTGAGGGACGACACGGTCACACGGGGGAACCAACTTACCAACGCACCAAGGTAGTCATTTGAGCATGGGTGGTCACAAAATATTTATATAGAGAAATTTTAAAATCGGTACTGTTTATACATAGGCTAGGGAGGGGAGCATGGGTGCATGTACCCCACCCCCTCCACATAAATCCGCCTCTGTATATTACTAATTACTAAGAATGAGTATTAGTAATTATTAATTGAGTTAAAAAGAAAAGAAAAAAAAGGAGAAACGAAAAGCCTAAAAGCCCATAAGGAAAAGCCTAAAAGCCCATAAGGAAAAGCCTAAAAGCCCATAAAGTGGGAAGGCAAAGGATAAACCTTACACAAAATAAAATTAAAAGGGTCTGAAGGCTAAAAAGCCTTAACAGAAGAAAAGATGTTCCTTCAGCAAAGCCAAAAAAGGGCTAAGAAGCTTAACGCACGGAAATAAGAAACAGAAACAGCGAACCAGTCAAGCACTCAACGAAAAACCTAGGATTCTTTACAAATCACTTACTCTTGAACTCTGGTATATAAAATTCCTTATTTTCAATTATTCTAAAGTAGTAATAGGTAAGAATTGAATAGTTAATTCCCTTCTTCCTCTATATCAAAAGTAAATTTCATGTTTAGGTGTGAAATTTTAAAATTGATTAAAATACACTGGTTGTTGTAGAATCGATTGTTTGACGGGTATAAATTGGACTGGGGTCTACATATTGGCTCAAGGAGTTTTGAGGTGAGTTGATATAACCCTTTACTTAAGTGGATTAACTCACAAAAGCACGCACACAAGGTGTTTGATGAATTGCATAAAAGAGTTAATATATACTTAATTGGAGTAGTAAGTACCTATTAGCTTAGAAATATTTTCTAGCTAAAGTTTAGATGATTATTTGGATATATGTGCATAAATTTTATATTTTTATGTTATTCTTTGATACCAAATTATTGGTATCGAGGTGTAGAGATGAATCAGAAAAGAGAAGAAGAGGAAAGAAGATCAGATGAGAAGGGATATTTAGGGGGTAGAGAGAGAGAAAAGAGGAGATACAAGGGAAAATTCAGATTTATCATTTCTCAATTGAAATTATAATGCAGTAGTAGTAGCTTTTATACTCCTAACTAATCTCATGTGAAGTATGCTGAAAATGAAATAAAAGGGATCTGAAAATTAAACTAAAGCCTAACAAACTTTCTCGCCAGAATGACTCACTCGCTTAAGCTACTTTCGAGGTAAGTCCCTAATTTTTGTATCAATACCCTCCTGTTGAAGAGCATCCTTATCCTCAAGGATGGTAAATGTAAAATTGGAGCCACCAGGATCAAAAGGAAATGTCAAAAAAATATTCTCCAAGCTTAGCACGCAGAAGTCGATCATTTCTGGTTATACCTTGATACAAGGAGAATGGATAATATGTGTTCCGTCCAAATACTTGACTCCACTTCTTAATGGTTATCTCGATAGGAAGGTCTATCTCTCGGTGATATGAATATACTTTCCAGCTCGATTGTATAATCATTTGGTGAAGAAACATCAAAGTTGCTCTAGAAACACTCAAGTAACAGAACATGAAGGAGATGGCGGGATCAATTGGAAATTGATGTGGAGGACCTTGAATAGGTGTTTCAGCAAATAAGTAACTCAATTGCACAACAAGGAGACAATGCTTCTCTATATTAATGTTAAGGATAGACCAATAAAAGTTGTCGAGTTGCTTGTGTAGAAGGTATTGTGCAAGTTTCTCCACCAAGAAAAGAACAATATGAACATCTTTAGGGCTGCATTTTCTTCCATATGCTGGACTCCATGAGGGAATAGGGAAGAATGATGTCACATATGCAGTGAAGCTGCAGGTGTGCTGGTGTAAAAAGTTTAAATGTTGCAGTTTTTGAAAGTGCAACCCAACAACTTGGTTCTCCGGGCCAATTAATATACCACCTGGATCAAAAGTGAAATACAAACCATACACAGCTCCATCCCTTAAACTATCAGAACTATTGGTGTTTGACAAAAAAATATGTAGTCCAACCACCTCAACTCTAGATGGTGTAATCAGACTCCTCGCAAATGCAACCTTCCAGAATGTCCCTAATTTAACTATACCTTTGGTTGACCAATTTACTAGAATCTCTCTGTGAGTTCCCTGTAACCTTGCAACTTTGCCATCTTCAAGTCTACTATCAAAGTTAAGATCACCAGAATACATTGCAACAATGAGGATAAAATCAAATAACCACAGCTGACATAGCTTGCAAGCATGTATTTTTCCCCGCTCCTTATCATTTATTACCTCTTTGTATTCTTGACTAGCAGTCCCTCCAATTGAATTCATAGTTAAGATATGCCCTTTGTTACTTAAAGACCCATAATGCACTATTCCTAGAGTTGTAGAGATGTTGAAATATGGTTCCTCGCAGCGAAGAACATATCTTTCTAAAGAACCCTTTGCTCCAGCAGTAGACACGTTTCTAGCCATAACTAAACTCCTCCTTTTAGAAGCCTTCTGGATTTTACACCCATTCACTGACCATTTTTGTGCAGACAAACCAATTGTTGCTACCTCTTTTGAGTAATCATGCAATGTAAATTGCAAAATTGAATCCCAAAGTAACACACTCTCCTTCATGGACAACACTATTAAGTGTAAGGATAAGTCTCCTTTACAAATGTAAACAAGGCTATACGTTTGAATAATAGCACCTGGACAGAAAAAATTAATATGCACAACAAAAGGATGCATAAACCATTGCCACCCAGTATCCCACACTCTATCAATGTTATCAGAAGATCTAGGCAAACATATCCTATTAGTAAAATCCATCAATAGTTCTTTAACATCATTTGTCTGGCAAACTAACTTCACAGTAGCTAAAGTAGTCACCCCATTTCCAACTAAAACAAGAGAGAGCGTGCTCTTATTTCTTATGAATACATGTACTACCTTGACATGATCTCTTTGTGACATTTCATCAGAATCCTTGTGAGCATTAGTTATCCTCTCAGCTTTAGTAAAAAGTGCAGGTGAACACACGTCGTTTAAAGCGTCTAAATCACTCTCAACAGAACCATAGTCCGGCTTTGGCATTTTATCAAGCACCTTGTGAGCAATATTCCAGCTCTCATTTTCCATGAAAAGTTCAGCTAGGAATATGTCTTCCAAAGCGTCTATATCATTAAAACTATCATTTTCCATAAAGAGCACATTTAAACACATATCCTCCAAAACTTCCGCACCCTCTATGAGGATAGAATTTGAAGGAGAAGTTTCGAGGTTAAACTTACCATTTTTGAAGCACTTCCAACACAAGCTTAGATCTTCATGTTTTAGGCGATAGTACCTCCCACTAGAACAAAAAACAGAGCACGACTTGCAGTAGTATTCACACGAATCTTCAGGTTTTACCCATTTTTCAACCAATTTGTCTTCTAATTTCTGAAAAAGCTTGTGATTCTCAGCCACTTCCTTCAACTGTAGGTGTAAATGCGTTTCATCTATTGAATGTTTGAGTGAACTAAATATTTGGATAAGCTCTGCCTGTTTCTGATCCATATCTTCACGCAATTCCTGTTGTGTTTGCTCCATTACAACTCGAAGATCTAATTATCGAGCTCTCAGAGTTTCATACTGCTTGTGTAAATCCATAGTTGTATTGGGAGTTACCACGTTCATTGCTTCCCGATGGCCCATAATTCACCGAGCTCTGATACCAATTGATACCAAATTATTGGTATCGAGGTGTAGAGACGAATCAGAAAAGCGAAGAAGAGTAAAGAAGATCAGATGAGAAGGGATATTTAGGGGGTAGAGACAGAGAAGAGAGGTTGAGAGAGAGAAGAGAGGAGATACAAGGGAAAATTCAGATTTATCATTTCTCAATTGAAATTACAATGCAGTAGTAGTAGCTTTTATACTCCTAACTAATCTCATGTGAAGTATGCTGAAAATGAAATAAAAGGGATCTGAAAATTAAACTAAAGCCTAACAAACTTTCCCGCCAGAATGACTCACTCGCTTAAGCTACTTTCGAGGTAAGTCCCAAATTTTTGTATCATTCTTTGCACTTAATTGGAGTAGTAAGTACCTATTAGCTTAGAATTATTTTCTAGCTAAAGTTTAGATGATTATTTAGATATATGTGCATAAATTTCAGATTTTTATGTTATTCTTATATGCCATTTTCATGTTAAAAATTTACGAAGGAGCAAGAATCTTTATAAATACTTTTGAATGTTTATTTCATTCTTATGTCATGCCTTACATTTAAGGATACCAGTATGGTTATGTGTAAAAGATTTAGACTTGAAAATTCACAAGAAGAAGTTTTAGAAAGAAAACAATTTTGCGAGTATCCTTTATTCTGAGAAGGGATCATCATCCAGGCTGAGGGTCCTGACCAAGGCGTTGACTTCCTAAAACTACTTGTGCCAAAGTAGAGAGCACATAAGCCGAGGGTCTCGTTGCTGAGAATTCACTTAGCCATGCTAAGCTATGATACATGAGCGCTGAGAACCATGAAGCGAGTGGCACCTCGTGGATTGGTCCTATTCGATCACGTTGGGATCGAACCCGTGCCGATCACACGGTGACTAAGACAGAATTAAGTCAGGATAGTTGGAACTCCCAAAGTATAAAGAGAAGTATTTTTTAAAAAAAAAAAGAATTTCTTTCAAAATATTCATAAACTGCTATTATGCAATTATTTAGAATTATTCTTATAAGCTTTATGTTTTACATGCATTTAGAANTTGAAAAAGAAAAGAATTTCTTTTAAAATATTCATAAACTGCTATTATGCAATTATTTAGAATTATTCTTATAAGCTTTATGTTTTACATGCATTTAGAACATTTGCTCATAATGTATATGTTATTAAATTTTCGCCCCCAGTTGTTGAAACTCACTGAGTACAATGGATGGTACAGACGTTCTCTTTTGGGAACCTGCGTTGGTCTGCGGAACAACGTAGGAACCGGATTTGCAGGCGAGCAGGCTACGAGTTAGGACTTCCTTCTCTTCCAGTGCTATTGGTGAGCNGTTTATAACCTTTGCTCATAATATATATGTTATTAAAGTTTCGCCCCCAGTTGTTGAGACTCACTGAGTACAATAGATGATACTGACGTTCTCTTTTGGGAACCTACGTTGGTCCGCGGTACAACGTAGGAACCGAATTTGCAGGCAAGCAGGCTACGAGTTAGAACTTCCTTCGCCTCCAGTGCTATTGGTGAGCTCCGCTTTTGTTCGTGGAGTATTCCTTAGAGTCATCTTTATTTAATTATTTATTTGTTACTTAGAGAACTGACCAGAAAATCTCATGTCCTGAGCAGTGCGTCAGTTTATCAGTAGAGGCTTCACAGACATAATAGTTGGGTTAAGATTCATATATTTTTGATAATAACTTAGCAGTATTTCATTGGTTAGTATGAATAAAGTTTTGGAGTTGATTTATTTTAATGTTTAAATTAATCAAAAGTATTTTGTTAGAATATTGCCTTGTTGCATGTAAAGTTTGGAGTTATAATAGATTTGAAAAGCAGAGATGGTTCGCTCGGTCAAGTTTAGTGATCGAGTGCCGGTCTCGGCTTATTCAGAAAATGGGTCGTGACAAACGCACTTCTCAAAATAAGCTAATTTTTACAGCTTGGCCAAACGAGTTATTAGTGCCAGAACTGTGGCGCTGGCATTAGCTGAAAACCACTGCTGCTTTCCCCTTCTTCTTGAGCTCAGTCCAAATGCAATAGCGCTCACTACATGGGTCTATCCTTTTTCTTTTCCAAATATCATCCTAATTAACTCTGAGCTAAACCAAAAAAGCTTTCCACACATTCCAATGTACTTTGAACATCTCTGATCAAAAACAGTCCAACAAAAGAACATTTAAGTACGTTACATAACTTTCATAACTTAAGTGGCGCAGCAACTATAGAATGATTCGGGGTATCACAGAAGTTTGTATATCACACTACTCAAAATAGTTAATTCAAGTAGTCAAAAAACCTATATAATCCAAGAAAATCTTGTACTCTGATGTGGGGCAGTTGTGCTGTTTCGGAACTGGTAATGGCTACAGTGTAACATGCAATATTCCAGATCGATCATCTGGTCTCGCTTGGACAAAAGATATAGCAGGAACTGGATTCATCATTATTCTTGCCCAATTAACCTCAACTTTGAATACAACTGGGAGTTTTTACTGAAATTGCGATATCTTCAATCATTCAGAGTAATATCATCATCGTCTTCACTCCCAGGAGAAGACGGGGGCGACAAACTGCTTGCAAGATCTGTATCCCACTGGTCACATTCTGATGCTGCATATTCTAAGATCAACTGTTTCGCCTTCTCCTCTGATTTTGGGCTTAAAGTTTCACTAAGATCACGAGCTACTAACTTAGGTCTTGTTGGATTGTTCCAAATTTCATGGTGTAAGATTGCAGCAAGTGAACGAAGATAAACGACCTCTTCGGCGACATCACTGTATTCGTCCTTCTGATGTCCTAATAGACTCAGAAGATATCCACTTGTATCCGCATCAATTACCCGTTTCCTCACCTTACCTAATATTTCTTCAAGAAGTTGTGGATTCCGAAGTTGTAGGCGTAATTCTGCAGTAATTAACCGAAGACACTCTACCTCTTCAACATCACTGTATCTGTTCTTCTGACGTCCTAATACTTTCAGAAGATCCTCATCTGTATGCCTTAAACTAGTTACACCCTTCCTCACCTCAGCAGCTATTTTATTCTGCATGCACCAGTTTAGAAAAGAAGAAAGTAATTAATATACAAACCGGAAAGATCATGCAATCAAATTTATCAGAATACTCTATCTCCAATAGTCACTGGGACTGAAACACAATTGTGAGAACGAAAGAAAGAAATGAACACGAGAGCAAAAGCAAATATAAAAACAACAGATAAATGTGAACGTAAACACGATAAAATAGAAAAATGGCCCATTTAAATATAGCCATCAGACTCAACCACCTCCATAGTTAAGGAACAGTAGGAATTCATCGAGGCAACTTGGTTGTAGAGATTTACTTAACTTAGTTTACTCGAAATTCTTCGCCAACATAGAAGCCAGCCATTTAGCTTCAGCTGAGAAGAAATCATTGTAGTTTCAACAAATACTGTTATTCGGTAACAAAAAGAGCCAAAAAGTAACAAAGGCAGGGTATTGACTATGGATTTCTACGCTAAAAAGAAAACGAGAACATCATCATTTTTAACACATTAGGCACCAGTAGGAACATCTCTACTGAACCATTTCAATAGTACATGTGCTGCCATGCCACGAAGAATGACCATGGAAGTAATGGCTGACTCATGCCACGAAGAATGACCATGGAAGTAATGGCTGACTTCTTTGATCTTTCAGCTTGATCGGAACCGATCCCATGATTGAATAGCAGGGGAATCCTGAACAGCTGAACTAGACACAGTAGGATTAATTGACTATGCAAATCTAATTGTGTGCAAGCATCTTTTCCTTTTATTTTTTAATTTGGCACTACGTCTGGCAACTTCGCAAAGCTCCTTACAGACTGAAGCAAGTTCCCAGAGATTTTCACTTGTTTCAGCACTAGATTGTGCTCTAATGGGATTACATGTCATTTAAAACGCGTTTGCTAACAAGTGAAGCATTTACAAAATGATTACAGAAAATGACTAACTTGACCTTGCATTCAGTAACACATGGATGAATTAGTAACAAAGGTACATTGCATTTTGTTATATGCCTTCTTGACCAGCAAAGTGTGTGAGATATGCGTGAGAAGGGAAAAACAAAGATATGTACTAGAAAAGGAAAACGGCAAAATGAAGGTAAATTGCAAAACGATGGATAAAGCAAGATTTATTTGCACTTACACCCATATTGCTCATTTGATTATACGTCATATCTGAGCCGTAGGTGGAAGCAATAGCAGCTTCTTCATCTTCTTCACCACCCATGTCGAAATATTGTACTGCAACTTGCACACCAGTAGTTATTAGAAGTGGGAAAGACAAAGTAATAACCACAGCCAAGGTCTATTATAATTTATAAGCACATAAATTTACATACCTCCAGTATTGTAGGTGCGGACCACAAGAATTTCGTTTCCCATGCTTTGTTGTTCTTCTAGAATTTCCTCTGCAGAAGTAACAACAGCTTGGCCACAGTGATGCAACTCAATCAATTTTAATGTGGGAATATCCCCAATCTCTGCAGGAATCTCCTCCAACTTATAACAATGCCTTATGACTAGACACTCAAGGTTAGGAAGACTATCACTGGTTGCTTTCCATAGCACCAAGTTCGTAATCAAAATGTGTAGCAACTTGAGTTTCTTGAAACCCCCTTCATTTAAATTCCAATTGGTCCCTTGAATAGCAAAATATTTTAGTCTGAGCACCTCAAGATTAGGTAAGCGACCAAGCATTGTCATTTCTTCCACAGTAAATGTGTTCCTACCAGTGTCAAACTCTTCAGGTTGGTCGGGAAAACTTCCCATAGCAGATCAGGCAGCATTTGGAAAACCTCTACAGAAGAGGGAATTGCTAGATGAATTCTTAGCTTCTGCAGATCAGCTAAGCAAATCAGACTATCAATAAGCTTAGACCATTCATAATTATCTGAATGGATCAATACTCCCAGTTTCTTTATTTTAGGGGCTGCTGTAAGAACTTCTATCCAGTTGGAATTTGTAGAGCGTATTGAATCAAGTATTTCCAAGTTCTGAAGACCCAAAATATTTTCTTCCTTTGGAGGAGCATGCACATACATTCCCCCAGAATAGATGTATCTCAAACTTGACATCATCCAAATTTCCGATGGCAGGGATAATTCATCTCCAACTGGATGAACAATCAGCGTCTGTAGATTCCACAGATTGGATATTGATTCGGGAACATTGGTACCAGTAGTACAAGCAATGTATCTCAAGTGTATTAGCTGCGTTATGTCACAGGGAAAACTTGAAAAGCGAATACATTCTACATCCAATATCCTTAGCAGTTGAAAACGAGAATCTACTATTTTGCAGCACAGGTAGTCGAGGTAAAAAGTATGGGATTCACCCAGGCATAAGATTGCCCGAACAGAATTCAAATTACCTTTATCCAAGTCAAGATTCTGGTTATTTAAAGCATCTGGATTCAAACACATTCTGCGTTCAATCTCCATACCTTCAGAGGACACATCAAAACATTTAGTTATGATATTAAAAAACTTCTCAGTTTTTCCTTCTTTCAAGCATAATTGTCGGAGGAGGTCATGAATTCTGCAAGTTCTTAATTTACCATTGGCTCGTCCTCTACTAGCCAAAATCAAACTTCTGCTAACGAGATCCTCTAAAGACTCTTCTGCTACCTCTTCCAACATTTTATCACCCTCTGTCTTTAGAAAACCCTCAGCAACCAAAATTCTAATCAACTTATCTGCAGGAATTTCTGCATCTTTGAGGAAAGCTCCCGTATAAAGAAAGCAAGCTTTTAAGCTAGAAGGCAACCAGTTGTAACTCAACGACAATATTGCTAAACAATGCTCAGTGGTGGAACCTATATGTGAAACCACATTTTCAGCAACTTTTTTCCAATCTTCATATGTCCTATTGATCTTAGAAAGAAGCCCACCAATGACAACAAGCGAGAGGGGTAATCCTTGACAATGTTCTGCCATCTGCTTCCCTATTTCCTCCAACTGAGGAGGACAGTCGTCCTTTCCAAATACCTCGTTAGACAGCAAAGTCCAACTATCTTCAAAATTAAGGAAAGGCATGTGATGGGGAGGGCAACCATTATCAGCACAATCAGCTACTTCTAGAAGCCTAGTAGTTATCATGATTCGACTTCCATTATTATCATCAGGAAATGATCTTTTAACTAGGTCCCAGGCCTCTATACTCCATAAATCATCCATAACTATCAAATATCTTTTGCCTTTTAATTTTCTATATAACTGCTCTAATAATTGGTCATAGCTCTTGTCATGCTATACTGCCGTCACATCAGAAGTACCAAAGCTTAAAACATTTATAAGAATTTCTCTTGCATCATATTCTTGAGAAATAGTAACCCATGAAGAAACATCAAAACGAAATAATACTGATGGATTGCTAAAAACTTGCCTGGCAAGAGTTGTCTTACCCATGCCGCCCATGCCAACAATTGAAACAATATTCAGCTCCCCCCCTTGCCCAATGAGTTGATCTCTTATGTCGTTAAAGTCATCTTCCATGCCAATACGAGTAATTTCCTCATCCAAAACATCCCTAGACGAGCGGCAAGGTAGAGAAGTTGTTGCCGGCTGCTCTTTAATGTGTAGGTGGTCATTCTTGAACTTCATCACCTCTCCTTGTATTGAATCCATTACATTTGCTATTTGCTTCAACTCGTCATAAAGCTGACAACGAGCATTACTTTTATCATTTTCAGTGTTAGCCACATGGATACTTCTTAGGCACAAATCAACAGTATCTTCTGCTTTATAAGCTTCATCTCTAATCTTCTTCTCCAAGAAAGTCAACGATTCTTGATCATTGATCCTATTTCCAATATCCACAAGGAAAGTTTGCAAGAAAACAAGTGTTTCATAGAGAGAATCAAGGGGTCCCCGAATATTTTCAGGAATCAAAGTTGGATTGAATTGCAGGACTTGCTCAAGAGTTGTCATTAGTGAAGTTATAACAGCATAAGCCATCTTTCTCTCTCTCGCAAGATCTGTTTGTGTGCATTTCAGTGGAATTTCCAACAGCAAGAGCCAAGTACTTGATCAGCAAACGGGTTTCTTTAAGAAGCACGAGAGCGTAATTTAAGGATCTGTAAGTTCATGAACTCCTGCTACACATATGAGATTGAGAGTTTATACAGGAATCTTGATTTCATTAATGATTTCTAATTTGTTACCATTTGACCAAACAAAATATTAAGATTATTAAATTATTGTCCGCTCGGCTCAATACTCTACTTACGACATTGTAATACGCCGCACCTCAAACAACCCAACTTGAACATGTTTAAAACTTCTGACCAGTAAGTGGGAGTCTAATTGTAGTAACCAAAAATCAGTCTGGGCTAACAAGCACAGCATGGCCATTGCCGCACTTGCCCGCCAGCGTGGTATGATTCACCGTCTTATTTGGCTAACGACGTCGGAGATCAAGTCAAGAATCAATTACTTTGACACATCACCGCCTCTAACATACTCCGAGTTACTTCCACCCACATCTTAACAAATGCTAATTATGCAATGATATGAACAGGTTGAGATCAACCTAACCCTCTACCAGCTGTAGGTGGTTTTGATATTTAAAAATAAAAAAATTGACCATGATGGCGACCATTTGGACACGGAAAAATTGAAGTGGAAACCTTTAGTAATTGCTTATCTCAACGCGATTCCTCCTCCAAAGAGCTCATTGAAGAAAAATGCAAACAAATTCTTGAGACCATTGAAGGGGAAATCCGCTCACCCATATTTTTAAAATATGGGTGAACTCACAGTAGAGAAAAAGATTTTTTTCTCAATAGGTATGGTTGGAATTAGTAAAACTGAAGGTGATTTGGACTGGCTGAAGTCAAAATTGATAGTTGAAATCGATTGAAAAATTTCCATGGGACATAGCCGGACCTAATATTTAAAATTTGAGGATGAGTGAAGGAGATTTGGACAGGTTGGAGTTAATTCCTAGTTCAAATTGAGTTAAAAAATTTCTCCGTAAGGTACACACAGGATACATGATGGATAGGATACACAAATAAGACATGGAGATGTTCATCATTTACTCGAATTTGGCTCAAATTTAAATTTTAACCACCTTAAAATTCCATCAAATTATCTCAAAATTAAAACTATTTGATTCTAAATGAACAACAATGATGAAATAGAAGGGGACTTCAGGGTTGCCATACAACTATACCTCAAGTCTACATAAGTAGCTGGATCCGGACACTCTCATTATGCATTGCTAGGATCAACTCTGGTATCTACACAAGAAGTACAGTGTGTAGTATAAGTACAACCTACCACATGTACTCTATAAGTACCGAGTCTAACCTCAACGAATTAGTTACGAGGCTAAGGCAAACCACTTACAATAATATGTACGCAGTGTTGATGAAGATGATGATGATAACATAAAATAGAAAATGGAAGTAAAGCAATTAATTCACGAAAACGAACTTGAACTTCAACTACCAGAGAGCCCGGATAACAAGTCTCATAGTCTCATATCACAAGCGAAGACTAATTCAACAATCACAAACAAGTACCACATATGCAATCCGTTTCAGTGTGTAGCATGATCCCATCATATATCATCTGTCCATATCACAATCCGTCCTTATTCCACCATTTCAGTTTATTACTTTTCAATTTCTGTTGCGGCATGCTACCCGCTCCCCAAATAATTTCAATCATCAACATAAACAATTCAACAATTAAATTTACAAGAATTTCTATATCAAGAGGTTAAATGTACAAGGCAATAAGGAACCACAGAATAATCAAAGGCAAATACATAAGTATCTACCTAAACTATACACCAAATCCCTATTACACATTCTCTGAGGATAAATATCATATTACACATGCAACCTTTCAGAATTGTGTCTAGTACCCACTACTTTTGCCGGATGGTATGCACGTGTTTAACAAATAAAATGTGCGCGTCAAACCTATGCATTATATGTTCAAATCCTTATATAAGCACACGTGTCTAAATCTTATTTGTCCCATTATCTTTGTTAATTTAATAGTTAAAAAATAAAAGAAAAAAATATCCAAGCACTCCTTCCCCGGTTTGAGCCCCTGCCGTCCTCGGAATCCGGCGACAACCATAACTCCCTTTTCTTTCACACGCCTCCCCATCTCCTCTCTCTTTCATCTTCTTTAAGAAGATGTTATCCATAACTCGTAACGCTGTAACGACCTCAAGCAACAAGCCAAGAACTCCATTGGTAGGTCATTAGTTCCACTATCAGTTCATGGTCGGTGAGCTCAAATCTTCTCCGCGTGGGTGGAGCTATTTGATCTTTCCAGTGAGCTAGTGGTTCTTCATTCAAATTTGGTCTCGTTTAATTAAAAAAGATAAACGACAATGACCTCCATTTTCCGGCCACTGTTATAGTGGCAACACCCATCCGTAACAATGGTGATTTCACAACAAATAAAATCTATAAATCAAAGAGACAAGGAAAGAGAAAGAGACGAGGAAAGAGAAATTAGTTTAAGTGTTTTATTTTTTTAAATATTAACACGTGTCATGATGTTATTGGTGCGTGACATTGCACTTATTCTGAAAAATTGGTCAAGAAAAAAGTTGTGTGTACTAGACACAATTTTGAAAGTTTGCATATGGAATATATGTTCATCCTCAGAAAGTGTGTAAGAAAAATTTGGTGTATAGTTTTAGGTAGCTACTTATGTATTCAAATTTTTAACAACTTGAAGTTTTAACATTACCAATTCATCGGTATCTAACAATTGAACAACTCACGCAACAAATACCACAAATCAAAAGAGACAAGTAAAGCATGTGACAATTTAAGGTATGCAACTAAAACAAGTAGAAAACAAGCAGCAAATAAGCATGGAGTCATGTGAGGAACTGACAAATTAAGGCAAAGAAATAATTAAATGACAAGTAACGAAAATATATAACAATTAATACATGAAGCAAGATATATCATGAAATAAACGAAAATATGGAAATAAATATCCAATCCTTGCATGCTAGATCCCATGGCAGTGTATATACACTCGTAACCTCACATATATGCCATTTACCCACATAATTCATATAACAAATAGTTCAAGAACTCTTAATTCCCTCAAGTCAGGATTAGACACAACATTTACCTCACTCTGCAAACAAATCAATGCTCAGCCACGGTTTTTCCTCTAGAATTAGCGTCCAAACCAATTTAATCTAACAAAATATAGTCCAAATAAATTAAAATAGGCTCTAGAAAATACCCATGAATGAAAAAAATTCAATCTTTAATGATTTTGAAAGAAGTCAACAAAAGTCAATCTCGTGCCCGCTTGGCCAAAACCCGAGATGCAGACCAAAACTCAATTGCCTATTCATCCCGAGCTCGGTTATGTGATTAGTTTTGAAATCGGACCTCAATTTGAGGTAAATCTCAATTTATCAAAATCCACAATTTCTACCTAAATTCTTAATTTCTACCATGAAAAAGTATAGATTAAAGGTTAAAATTAATAGAACTTTATGAAAATGTAAGAAAGCATGTTAAAATCTACTAACCTATAAAGTGCGATGAAAACTCTCTTCAAAATCACCTCTAGACCGAGCTCAAACTTAAAAATGGTAAAAAAATGACTCAAATCCCATTTTTAGAAGTTTAAATCACTGGGACGCGAAGAACACCTGACGTGATCGCGATGTACATCGGCTAAAATGGCCTCCACGTTTGCGAGATGCCCTTCGCATTCACGATGGACTCACCGCTCCCCCTAGGATTTCGTGTTCATGAGCCTAGGCTCGCATTCGTGTAGAGTGTCTACCTGCCTCCCCCTGATTCCCCTTAAACCTTCACGTTCGTGTGTGAATGGTCGCTTTCGCGAAGGGTAAGCTCTCTACTGCTTCGCGTTTATGACCAGTACTCCGCATTCGCGAAGAAGAACTCCACACTAGTCCTAGTTTCCCCTTCACGATCGAGAGAGTAGCTTCGTGATCGCAAAGCACAAGGCACCAGACATTAGCAAATAGCTGAAACCAACAATTTTTTTCTAAGTTCAAATGGTCCGTAGCCTATCCGAAACTCACCCGAACCCCTCGGGCTCCAAACTAAACATGAATGCAAGTGTAATAATATCATATGAACTCGCTCACGTGATCAAATCACCAAAATAACATCTAAATCTACAAATCGAACCTCAAAATGAATGAAATTTTAAAAGAAACTCAAGAACTTCCAAATTCACAATCGAGTGTCTGAATCCTATCAAACTAACTCCGTTTTGCACCAAATTTTGAAAAAAAATTTAAATAGTAAATGAACCTATACCAAATTCCAGAATTGAAATCCGAACCCGGTAGCTATAAAGTCAACCTATGGTCAAACCTAGGAAATCATTAAACATTCAAGTTACTAATCTTCGACAAATCAAGTCAAATCAAGTTAGAAACTTTCAAATTCAATTTTAGGCATACGCCCAAGTCCAAAATCACAATACGGACCCATCGTGATCGTCAAAATATCGATCCGGACATAAAATATTGACCGTAGTCAATTCAAGTTATTTTTAAAGCTAAAAATCATATTTTCTTCAAATATTTCACATAAAAACTTTCCAAAAAGGATACAGACTGTGCACGTAAATCAAGAAACACTAAATGGAGCTAATAAAGGTCTCAAAATACGGAAATAAGGGCTAGACACAAAATGACCTATTAGGTCGTCACACTCTCCACCTCTAAAAGAAACGTTCATCCTCGAACGGGCATAGAATAGTACCTAGATAGTGAAAAGGTGAGGATATCTACTCCTCATATCGGACTGAGACTCCCACGTAACTGCCTCAATCGATTGACCTCTCCACTGCACTTTAACAGAAGTATAACTCTTAGACCTTAACTTCTGGACCTGTCGTGCTCGAATAGCCACCGACTCCTCCCCATAAGTTAAATCCTTACCCATCTAGACTGAGCTAAAATTTAATACATGGGACAGATCACTGTGATACTTCCGGAGTATGGAAACATAATATCAGGTGAGCTGCAGGTAAGCTAGGTGGTAATGCAAGCTTATAGGTCACCTCACCAACTCTCTCAAGGATCTCAAAAGGTCTAATATACCTAGGGCTCAACTTGCCCTTCTTCCCGAACCTCATCACACCATTCATGGGTGAAAACCGGAGCAAAACCCTCTCTCCAACCATGAGTGAGACATCACGAACTCTTCAATCGGCATAACTCTTCTACCTAGACTGTGTTGTACGAAACCGATCCTAAATCATCTTGACCTGTTCCACTGCATCCCTAAAAAATCAGTTTCCAACAATCAAACCTCTCTCAACTCAAACCAACCATCTGGAGAATGACACCACCTCCCATATAAGGTTTCATAAGGAGCCATTTGAATACTCGGTTGGTAGTTTTTGTTGTAGGAAAACTCTGCAAGTGAAAAGAACTTATCCCAAAAAAACCCCAAAATCCATAACATACGTGCGAAGCATATCCTCCAAGATATTAATGGCACACTCGGACTGTCTATCCGTCTAGAGGTAAAATGCTATACTCAGTTCAACTCGTGTGCCTAAATCACATTGTACATCCCTCTAGAAATGCAATGTGAACTGAGTGCCTTGATAAAAAATAATGGACATCAGCACACTGTGAAGTCCAACAATCTCAAAGATATAGATCTGAGCCAGCCGCTCTAAAGAATAAGTAATTGCCACTAGAATAAAATGCACCAACTTGGTCCTCCTATCCACAATGACCCATAGTGCATCAAACTTCTTCAAGGTCTATGGGGGCCCAACAACAAAATCCATGGTAATATGTTCCCACTTCTACTCGGGAATCTCAAGTCTCTGAAGCAAACCGATAGGACTCTAATGCTCGTACTTCAACTACTGACAATTCAAACACAAAGCCACATACTCTCGTATATCTTTCTTTATTCTTTTCCACCAATAATGTTGCCTCAAATACTAATACATCTTGGAGACACCTGGATGAATAGAATATTGTGAACTGTGAGCCTCTTCTAGAATCAACTCACGCAGCCCATCCACATTAGGCACACAAATCCGACCCTACATCTGCGACACCCCATCATTTCCAAAAGAAACCTCCTTAGCATCACCGTGTTGCACCGTGTCTGTAGGACAAGCAGGGGGTCATCATACTGATGCTCTCTGATATGCTCATACAAAGAAGACCGAGAGACTAAGCAAACAAGAGCCCGACTAGGCTACGAAACATCTAACCTCACGAACTGATTGGCCAAGCCTGAACATCTGATACTAGCGGTTGCTCACTAACTGGAATATATAAAACCCTACCCATACTCACAAACTTTCTACTCAAGCTGTCGGCCACCACATTAGCCTTCTCTGAATGGTACAAAATGGTGATATCATAGTCTTTTAACAGCTCTAACCACCAATGATGCCTCATATTTAGATCATTCTGCTTAAACAAGTGTTGTAGACTCCGATGATCTGTGAATACCTCACACAACACGCCGTAGAGGTAATGCCTCAAAATCTTTAATGTATTAACAATAGCTGCCAACTCCAAGTTGTGAACAATGTAATTCTCCTCATGAACCTCCAGCTACCGAGACGCGTACGCAATCACCCTACCATTTTGCATCAACACGCCATCAAGCCCAATATGTGATGCATCACAATTCACAGTGTAAGATCCTGAACTCGTAGGCAATACCAACACTAGAGCTATAGTCAAAGCAATTTGAAGCTTCTGAAAGCTCAACACACACTCATCAGACCACCTAAATAGGTAACCTTTCTGGGTCAATCTAGTCAATGGGGCTGCGACAGATGAAAACCCCTCCACAAATCGGTGATAATAATCGACCAAATCTAGGAAGCTTCGAATCTTTGTAGCTGAAGTAGGTCTAGGCCAATTTTCAACTACCTCAATCTTCTTAGGATCCACTTTAATGTCCTTGGAAGATACCATGCCTCTAAAAGGAAACTGAATGTAACCAAAATATCATCAATGAAAATGATCACAAAGGAATCTAGATAGGGCTTGAATACCCGATCTATCAAATCCATATACATTGGGGGGCATTTGTCAAGCCAAATGACATCACTAGGAACTCATAATACCCATACCAAGTCCGGAAAGTTTTCTTAGGGACATCCGACGCCCTAATATTGAACTAATTAACCAGATCTCAAATCAATCTTTAAAAACATTTTGGCGCCCTGAAGCTAATCAAATAAGTCATCAACCCTCGGCAAAGGATACTTGTTCTTGATAGTGACTTTTTTCAACTGTCGATAATCAATACACATCCTCATCGTACCATTCTTCTTCTTCTTCACGAACACCACTAGTGCACCTCAAGGTGATACACTAGGTCTAATGAATCCCTTATCAAGCAAATCCTGCAACTGCTCATTCAGTTCCTTTAACTCGGTTGGGGCCATACGATATGGTGGAATAGAAATGGGCTGAGTGCCTAGATCCAAGTCAATACATAAGTTGATCTCTTTATTGGGTGGCATCCTCAGCAATCTGCAGGAAACACATCTAGAAACTCATGTACAACTGGTATTGAATCCATGGAAGGAACCTATCTACTTGGATCATGAAAAGAGGCTAAATGCAGATAATTTGGTGATTGTTTATGCTCCCGCTTAGTTATATTCCGATGTCATAATGTGGTTAATTGATTAAAAATGGGCTCTAATTGTGAATTATGTATTTTGCAGGATGAGGAGCCTATGTGATGCCTTAAAGAGGTGATTGGAACTACTTTAGAGCAAAAACACAACCCCTTGGAGCTAAGGACGCACGAAGATGAGGAAAAAAGATCAAGGAAGTAAAGTGTTGGGCTAGCGCGCCCAGGTGCGCACCCGCGCTAATTTTAGCGCATCCAAAACAGAAGGTTGGCCAACTAGCGCGGTCAGATGCGCGCCCACATGCGCGACCGCGCTAGTCCAAATTTTGGGAAGGTTTATTCGAGGGTAAAATTGGAAATCTGGAGGAAAGCCCACTTAACCTATATAAAGTCAAGCTCGCCCAAGGAGTAATTATCAAGTTTTTCATAGTCTAGTGCAAGGTATAGAGAGGCAAGAGGCAAGGAGGAGATTTGACCATCAAGTTCTTCTTTTCTTCCCTTTGTTTTTGCTATTTGTGGTGAAATTGAACCCTATTATGATGAAAACTAGTATGAGTGGCTAAAATCATTGTTCTAGGGTCATGGGTGAAACATGAAAAATATTGTTTGACGTTAAATTCGATGAAGTTGGTTTATCATATTGGGTTGTTTATTTAATTCTGATTTTAATTATTTTGCTGAGTAGCTAATAGTGAAATACTATCTACGAATCTTTGGTTTAACTCGAAAGTGGGAACCTTAGATTGCAATAAAATTAAATAGAGCAAGTTCTTGAACCTGGGCATCGGGGAACGGATTCACAATTAGGATAGACATAACCTAATTGCCTTGCTTGGTGGAAATACAGGAATTGTAAATGCATTCTTCTTAATCTTAATTCCATAAACATATAGGCATTGAGTTAGCTTCAATAGGCGAGTAAGAAATCGACAGATTCTTATGAGTAATATCAACCCTGTCAATTAACAATCCAGATAAATCAATTAGTCGTTTTAAGTCAAGAACACAACATAATTGTTAGCTAGCCCGTGACCCTGGAATATCATCTCCTACTGTTTGTTTCTCGAAAACTGCTGGTTGCTTGGTTAATTGTTCTAGTTACATTATTTCTTGATAATTTAGGTAGTAAATTGGTGATACCCCTATTTTGTGGAAAAACCTCTTGAATAGATAAGTTAATTGAGTTTAAATCAGTCAGCAGTTAATCACAAGTCTTTGTGGGAACGATACTCTACTCACTACTTTATTACTTGACGATCACGTGCACTTGCGTGAGTATTTTTGGTCGCAACAAGTTTTTGGTGCCATTGCCGGGGACTTTGAAATTAGCTACTTGACTAAATTGAGTTTTTATTATTTATTTATTCAACTTTTAATTTTCAATTCACTTTGTTTGTGCTAATACAAGATCGTTTCTTGAATGCGAAGAAGTAGAAGCGCAAACAACCTCCTTCCTCTTGATCCCGAAATTGAACGAACACTTCACAGAGTGAGGAGGGAGGTGGACGCTAGAACCAAAATTGAAAGAGAGTTGAACATCGTAGTTCAACCACAGCCGATTGAGATGGAAGGTAACGAGGAAAGTGCGATGATTGAAGCCGCAAGGCCCAGTCTGGCTAATATGACTTAGGCTATTGTGAAGCCTGATATCACTAGGCACTTTGAACTCAAACAATACATGGTGCAGCTCATCCAATCCACAAGGCTATTTGTGGGTTTACTTCATGAAGACCCGCAAAGGCATATTCAGAATTTTCTGGAAATTACGAATACTTATAATTATCCGAACGTTTCCAAGGACTATGTTAGGATGAAACTTTCCCCCTTTTCACTGATCGGGGAAGCTAAGGAGTGGTTGAATAAGGAGCCAGGTAATTCAATTCGCACTTGGGATGATCTGGCACGAAAAGTCTTAATCAAGTTTTTCCCCACCAATAAAACAAAGATACTGAGGAGTGAAATTCTTGGTTTCGAACAACGAGCTGGCGAGACACTTCGTCAAGCATGGGAAAGGTACAAGAAGATGCTCAGAAACTATCCACATAATAGCCAGACGAACGAGGTATTGGTTCACACATTTGTAGATGGGTTAGATGATGCATCAAAGATAAATCTTGATTCAGCTTGTGGGGGCAGTTGCATGGCCAAACCATACAGTGAAATTTAGCTCATATTAAATAACTTCACGGCTAATGATAATAATTGGAAAGGTGAGGTGGATTCACGAAAGGCAATTAAGCAAAAAGCAGCTGGATAACTTGAGCTCGACCAACTATCAGCTGTGAGAGCCAAAAATTGCAAAGCTGGCCAATCAGATGAATAGGATGAAAATGCAGCAACCACAAAAAATGCAATATGTGCACCAAATGGCTATTTGTTGCGAATTATGTGGTGATAATCATATGAGTGACATGTGCCCCACAAATCCAGAATCCATCTATTATGTGGGGCAACATAACAGAGGTCCACCGAATCAGCATGCTCAATACGGAAATTCTTACAATCCAAATTGGAGGAATCATCCCAACTTCTCATGGGGTGAAAATCAGCAAAATCAGAATCAGCATAGACCCCAGGGGGTTTCAATCAGCCTCAAAGACCACCCCAACAAATCGAAGAAGGCACCAATGATTTGCTAAAGAAGTTGTTGATTGACAATCAACAGCTTAGGACTGATTTCAGAAATCTTCAGAGGCAGACGGGGCAGTTAGCAACAAATCAAAACACTAGACCTGCAGGCGCTCTCCCAAGTGATACAGAGAAGAACCCTGAAGTGAATGCAGTTACACTCAGAAATGGGAGAGATGTAGAGGAAGTGCCAAAGAAGATAAAAGACAAGCCCATACCTGAGGGGGAGTTGATCCCTAAAGTAACACAAGAGCCTAAGAATGCTGCTGAAATTCCAGAGCCAGTGGAGGCCCCAAGGCCACCATCCCTTTTCCCTAGAGATTGCAGAAAAAGAATGATGATCGCATGTTCAGAAAATTTCTCTCCATGTTGAGCCAAGTTCAATTGAATATTCCACTTGTTGATGTGCTTCATGAAATTCCAAAATATGCCAAGTACATAAAAGATATAGTGGCTCACAAGAGAAGATTGACCGAATTTGAGACAGTTGCACTTACTGAGGAGTGCACTTCAAGGGTCCAAAATAAACTCCCTCAAAAGCTTAAGGATCCTGGCAGCTTCACCATCCCTGTGCGAATTGGTAATATTGATGTGGGACGTGCTCTTTGTGATTTGGGGGCAAGCATAAATCTGATGCCCTTATCTTTGTTCAAGCAATTGGGTTTGGGAGCTCCAAGGCCAACTACTGTGATGTTGCAGCTGGCTGATAGGTCGATAGTACACCCTGAGGGGGTGATTGAAGATGTGTTGCTGCAAATTGGGAAATTTATCTTCCCGACTGATTTCATTATCCTCGATTATGAGGCTGATGAGTTGGTTCCAATCATATTGGGGCGACCTCTCTTGGCTACGGGTGATACGATTATCAAAGTGAGAGATGCAAAAATGATATTGAGTGTAGATGACGAGGAAGCAGTTTTTAATGTTTACAAAGCAATCCAACTTCCCCGCCACTATGAGAAGCTCTCAATGATATCTGTTGTTGAGGCTGATGAGCAAATTCATGACCCAAGTGTATATCTAGACAATTCTCTAGAGAAAGCACTTATATTGTTTGATAGCCTGGGGAGTGATGATGAGGTTGAGAAGATGATGCACATCTTAGATACATCTTGTGCGTACATGCAAGGGGTACACCCCTTTAAGCCTTTGAACAGGCCAGAAGGACCATCCCCAAAGCCGTCCGTTGAGGAAGCCCCAAAACTGGAGCTTAAACCTCTCCCACCTTACTTTCAATATGCTTATTTGGGTGACTCTAATAATTTACCTGCGATTGTTTCTTCTGAATTGTCTAAATTGCAGGAAGAAAAGCTATTGAGAGTGCTACGTGAGCACAAGCGAGAAATTGGGTGGACGATGTTTGAAATCAAGGGCATTAGTCCAGCCTTTTTGCATGTATAAAATCCTCATGGAGGATGGACACAAGCCCAGTGTAGAGCAACAACGCCGACTAAATCCAATCATGAAAGAGGTGGTAAGAAAAGAAGTGATTAAGTGGCTTGATGCAGATATTATATTTCCTATCTCAAACAGCAAATGGGTAAGCCCCGTTCAATGTGTACCCACGAAAGGGGGGATGACTGTAGTAGTTAATGAAAATAATGATTTGATCCCCACAAGAACTGTCACTAGGTGGAGGATTTGTATTGATTATAAAAAATTGAACAATGCCACCCGGAAGGACCACTTCCCCCTCCCCTTTATTGACCAAATGCTTGATAGATTAGCTGGCCAGGAGTACTACTGCTTCTTAGATGGTTACTCGGGGTATAATCAGATTTCTATAGCCCCAGAGGACCAAGAAAAGACCACATTTATGTGCCCCTATGGCACGTATGCGTTCAAGAGAATGCCCTTTGGTCTTTGTAATGCACATGCGACTTTTCAAAGGTGTATGATGGCTATTTTTACTGACATGGTCGAGAGGTTTGTAGAAGTATTCATGGATGATTTTTCTGTGTTTGGATGTTCTTTTGATAACTACTTGATGAATCTCGATAAAGTGCTTGCTAGCTATGAAGAAACTAACTTAGTGCTAAACTGGGAGAAATGTCATTTAATGGTACGTGAAGGTATAGTTTTAGGGCACAAGGTGTCTAAAAATGGTTTGCAGATGGACAAGGCAAAGGTAGAAGCGATTGAAAATTTGCCTCCACCAACATCTATCAAAGGCAGTCGCAGTTTCTTGGGCCATGCATGTTTTTATCGTCGTTTCATTAAAGATTTTTCGAAAATTTCCTCTCCCTTGTGCAGGTTGCTCGAGAAAGATGTCCCCTTCAAGTTCGATGATGCCTGTCTGAAAGCATTTGAGGAGCTGAAGGGAAAGCTAGTGACTGCACCAATTATCATTGCACCGGATTCGGGGCAACCCTTCGAGTTGATGTGTGATGCGAGTGACGTAGTTGTGGGAGTTGTGTTAGGGAAAATGAGAAATAAAATCTTTCACTCCATCTACTATGCGAGCAAAACTCTGAATCCAGCCCAGATAAATTACGCAGCTAGTGAAAAAGAGTTGCTTGCAGTGGTTTGGGCGTTTGACAAGTTTAGATCATATCTAGTAGGGACCAAAGTCATCATATACACCCAAAGTCATCATATACACAGATCATTTAGCTATCAGGTATCTATTTGAGAAGAAAGATGCCAAGCCGAGACTGATTTGGTGGGTCTTCCTCTTGCAAAAGTTTGACTTAGAGATCCAAGATCGCAAAGGAACAAAGAATCAAGTGGCTGATCACTTGTCCAGATTAGAAAATCGGAATCATGTAGCTGAAGGGGGTGTAATAAAAGAAACATTCCCTGATGAGCAGTTATTGGTGATTGCCTCAAGCATATCCCTGTGGTATGCAGATTATGTAAATTCTTGAGAAGACAGTGAGTGGGAATAGAAAGGATTGGGAAGAAGGTTCCTACATGATGTGAGGCTCTACATGTGGGATAAGCCATTATTATACAGGCTCTGTGCAGATCAGTTGGTGCGGAGATGTGTTCCTGAGGAGGAGATGAATGCCATACTTCATGACTGTCACGCCTCACCATACGGAGGTCATCATGGTGGTGATAGGACCGCCTAGAAAGTTCTACAATCAGGTTTATATTGTCCAAAATTGTTTAAGGATGCACATGCCTTTGTTAAAATGTGTGACAGGTGCCAAAGAACCGGAACGATCACAAAGAGGCACGAGATGCCGCTGCAAAACATTCTGGTAGTGGAGCTTTTTGATGTGTGGGGGATTGATTTAATGGGACCGTTTCCACACTCTAATGGTCATAGGTACATCTTGGTGGTAGTCGACTATGTTTCCAAGTGGGTGGAGGCCATTGCTCTTCCCCCTAATGATGCAAAGGTTGTGGTAAGCTTTGTCAAGAAGCACATCTTTACACGCTTTGGAACTCCAAAAGTGTTGATCAGTGATGGAGGAACGCACTTCTGCAAAAAACTGCTGAATAATGTTCTTGCAAAGTACGAAGTCAAGCATAAGGTTTCCACTGCCTATCACCCCCAGACGAGTGGTCAAGTGGAAGTGTCAAACAAAGAGGTTAAGTAAATTCTTGAGAAGACAGTGAGTGGGAATAGAAAGGATTGGGCCAGCAATCTAAACGACGCACTGTGGGCATATCGCACTGCATACAAAACTCACATAGGTGCTTCTCTATAAAATTTGGTTTATGGGAAGGCATGTCACTTGCCCATCGAGCTTGAACACAAGGCCTATTGGGACATTAAAAAGCTGAATATGGATGGGGACTTAGCTGGTGAGAAGAGGTTGCTGCAACTCAACGAGCTTGATGAATTTCGATTGCATGCATATAAAAAGGCAAAATTGTATAAAGAGAAGACAAAAAGGTTGAAGGACAAGCACATCCACCATCGAGAGTTTGAGCCGGGGCAAGAAGTTCTTTTATTCAACTCGAGGTTGAAGCTTTTTTCCGGAAAGCTTAAATCTCGTTGGTCAGGCCTTTTTTTGTTGTGGTAAGTGTGAAGCCTCATGGCGCTGTGGAGTTGCAGGATATGAGTTCAACTGGTACGTTCTTGGTAAATGGTCAGAGGATAAAACATTACTGGGGTGGTGACATTTCACGTCACAAGACCTTTGTGGATTTGACGGATGCTTGAGAACTTGTTGAGTAGTGCCGCGACGTTAAATCAGGGCGCTGGATGGGAGGCAACCCATTGTATTGTTGTAACCGTCGTGCCACGACGTTAAATAAGGCGCTGGTTGGGAGGCAACCCAATGATAGTAATAGTTGTTGATTTTATGTTTTAGGAAGTGCTAACCAATGCAGGTGACAATGGGCAAGTGTTAAGGCCATCGAACGAGGTGAGAACAGGTGAAAAGTTGAAGAAACAAAATTTGCCCAGGTGCGCGCCCGCGCTACTGGACGCGCATCTGGGCGCGCTAGTTTTCACAAGTTCTGCCTGGGCTGTGCACCTGGGCGTGCATATGAACGCGCTACTAGCGCGGTCGTGCATCTGGGCGTGCTAATTTTTTCAGGTTCTATCTTGGCCGCGCTAAAACTAGCGCGACCGCGCATCTGGGCGCACTAGTTCCGTCAAATTGTCGCCCGTATTTTTTTTTAGTAGTTCAGTTTTTTTTTGTTTTTTTATTTTCTTCTTTTATTTTGTTTAGGTTTTAATTTCTCCCCCACCCACCCCCCCACCCCCCTTTAGTCTAATACTCCCCATCGAATAAACAAATAACCCCAACCCTTCTTCTACCTCCCCCAAACAAAACATCACCAAACCTTGCGATTTTATCCCTTCCCAAGCTCACCCATCTTCTTCTTCATCATCTCTCACTACTCACCATCATCTCCCACTACAGGTATGAACCTTAGTTTCTTTTTCTTTTCTTTTCTTTTTCACTTTTTATTTTTTAGATTTTTGTGTATTTAAATGCCATTATTGTCGTAGTTGTTCTTAGATTTTGTGTAGAGAAATTAGTGAAATATGTTGTAGTGTTGGTAAGTGATAAGTGTGGGGTGAAACTCCACTTGATTTGTGATCTTGGTGAGTGTATGCGGTGGATTAGTGTTCTAAAAAGCTTAAAAAGAGCTGTGAAGGTTTAACGCCCACAAGGTGTTTGTGGAAAAGCCCAGATGAACGTGATTATGTAGTTTGTGACAACATATGTGTGTGAAGTCCGAGTAACCGCATTGTGTCACAAATTTTAGTTGGGCTGTGCTAAAGTATTTTCGTTTTGCCGGTATCATGGCTCCACGAAGGAAACGTTAAGCCATAGGGGCGTCCTCGAGCAGCCAGGCTGGTTCGGCTAGGTCCAGAGGGGCTGCACATGCACGCTCCTTTGACGCTACTAAATTTGTTTCAGTCGTAGCTCAGGACCGTTTTACGGAAAAGGGTCGTAGAAAGCCAATTTCGGAGAGGGGTATTCATGTCGGATGGCTCCAGCACCACTGCCCGCGCATGTATAATGAATTGGTGAGGCGAGAGTTGCAAACCTTCATCAATGAGCTCGGTGAGGTCAATGCAATGGTTGTGCGGGAGTTCTACACCAATGTACCGGAGCATGTTAATGGAGTTGTCACGGTGCGCTGAAGGGCAGTAAATGCTTCTGTTGAGGCAATACGGACAGCCTACCAGCTGCCTCCACCTCCGGATGCTGGTGATTACTTCTATGAGTATGGCTGCCACCTAATGAACGACGGAAAATGGGCGCAATATTTTGAGACAATTTGTGTGCCCAGAAAAAAAGTGGTCTGGATGGACTATTGGGAGAAATTCCACTCCTCAGTACTCACCTTTGAAGGGAAGTTCTGGTTGCCCCTCATCAACAACCGCTTGATTCCGTCTCATAATACTGCAGAAGTAAATGGGCCCCAAGCTGCCTTGATTTGGTGCTTTGTAAATGGTTACGACTTCAATGTGGCCAAAGTAATGCATGATGAGATATTCATCCGAAGTCAAGTCAAAAGGTATGGATTCTTTTTTCCCTCTTTAGTGACTCAACTATACAGGGATGCTCGGGTACTCGAAAATCTAGCTGTGGATAGGTTGGTAAAAAAGGAGGGCAAGTTCCGTGCTGATAAGGTGACCACGGGCAAGGAGCCAGAAGTAGTACAGGCAGCAAAGAGTAGTAGCTCTGATGATTTTGATGATAAGGAGGATGCTGAGGAGAACGTGGAGGCCGCACCACAGGCTCAGGAGCGAGGTATAGCAGCTGCAGGACCATCTGGGACTGTGACATCTTCAGGAGCCGCCCGGGTGTCCCGTTTCACTGCTTTGGAGCAGGAGATGGCTGGTTTGCGGACATCCATGACTAATTTGGGCACCCGAGTAGACACGGTAGCTGACCAACAAGTGAAGTCGGAAAAGAAATTCATGGGATGGCTGCAAGCTCTGGGTCATGCGTGCCACGTCAACCCAGACACTATCTTCGACCAGGAGTGACACTTCAGGGAAGTTCCTTCGCCTCACTTCTCTTTCATATTTTAAGCCATGGGGACATGTCTTCATTTTTAAGTGTGGGGTGGAGGTACTTCAGTGTATGTATGTATGTATGTAGTTGAATCATTTGAATGTTGCTTTTGTTTTGTTTTATTTGATTTTGATATAGGAATCATTAGTTTAAAATAGATAAATGGCTCATCCCGATGATGAATCCCTTTCGACGAGGTTCTTGAAGAACTAAGTTGAAAAAAATGGAAAATATGTAGACTCTTCCAGATGACGGATCCTTTGGACAATTTTCTTGAGGGAAGTTAGTCTAGAAAAAAAACACCAAAAAGATTTTTTTTTCTTAGGTAGTGTAGCAACTCCCCCTTGGTTTTTCTTTAGACCACGGTTCTTTTCCAAGGGTTTAACTTAAATCGGGTGTAGGTAGTTTTTTTTATTTTGTTTTCTTTTCTGTTTGTAGATTAGGTTAATGGACTACCAGCTAGAAAATCAAAAGAGAACCATAGCGTTGATACACCGGAACACAATAGGCCCTAGAGTGTAAAGCTTAGTCTTATTTGTTGAATCTCACTAAAGTGCCTTAATTTGTATGTTTGTTACTGAATTGAATGCTCGTACTGAAGTGTCTTGATGAGCTGATCTGAAACGAGCCATGTGCCATGTGTAGTGAGGTCTTTGTGTAGTCCAAGTTGTGTACTCGGGTCTAGAACTTGCCTGGTATGTGAGTTGATGCGAAATTTGAGGTGATGCTCGGTTTGAAAAATGATTTTAGGCTTTCTTTGATCTTTTTGAGCTTAATTGCTTATCACAAATAAAATTCATCCCTAGTTAACCTTTTTGAGCCTATAGACTTTTGTTTGGCACCCACATCACAAGCCTATATCCTTTTTGTTCTTAATTGATATTATTTTGATCCTTTTACCTCTTAAAGCACTTTAATTGTGAGATGAGCGCTAAAAGAAGTAAGAAGGAACTAAGTGTGGGGTGGCTTTTGAGTGGAGCCAATAAAAGGGAGAAAGGTGCACTTGTTTTGTAAAATAATACACCACTAGCAGAAATTGAAAACGTTTTGGAAAAAAAAAAGAGAATACTTTGAAGAAACAAATAGAGATGAATACATTGTTGTCTTGTTACTGCTAGTGGGTATGAATTAATGTAGTGCTTAAAGAAGAAGGGAACATTGTTGGGGGTGATATTATTTTTGAAAGTGAAGTAGATTGAAGAATTTGCGCTTAAAGTTGATTGTGCGATGTGTTAAAGTTCTTAGGAGGGTGAACCATTATTCCTAAATATATCCTACCCATCCCTTAGCCCACATTATAACTATAAAAAAGTCCTAATTGATTTTAGATCGAGTGAGCCTACATTAGTAGAGATTTACATTAAGGAAAAGCTTATGGTACCAATTGCATGCATGTGATTTCTTTTGTGAGGGTGAGCGATTTCCTTTGATATATGTGAGCATGAGACTCAAATGTGCGGATTGATTTTATTCTCAAATTTTTGGTTCATGTTCAGCTTCTTACTGTGATTGTAAGGGCATGTGATTCGTGAAGGAAAGGCAAGTCTTGACTTCTGTGTAGACTACTTTGAGGAAGTATGAATATTGCATGGCACTTGAGAGTCGAATTGTGAGGCTAGGATTGTTCACTGCTAGGTATAATATATGTAAATTGTTCTAGGTGTAATGCATTAGGGGAAATGGTTGAGTGAAGGAACCTCTAGAAAGTACAATGTGATTGCTCGAGGACTAGCAATGAATTAAGTGTGGGGTATTGATAAGAGGCTAAATATAGGTAATTTAGCGATTGTTTATACTCCCGCTTAGATATATTCCGATGTCATAATGTGGTTAATTGATTAAGAATGGGCTCTAATTGTGAATTATGTACTTTACAAGATGAGGAGCCTATGTGATGCCTTAAAGAGGTGATTGGAACTACTTTAGAGCAAAAAAACAACCCCTCGGAGCTAAGGACGCACGAAGACGAGGAAAAAATCAAGGAAGTAAAGTGTTGGGCTAGCGCGCCCTGGTTCGCGCCCGTACTAATTTTAGCGCGTCCAAAATAGAAGGTTGGCCAACTAGCGCGGTTAGATGCGCGCCCATATGCGCGACCGCGCTAGTCCAAATTTTGGGAAGGTTTATTCAGGGGTAAAATTGAAAATCTGGAGGAAACCCCACTTAACCTATATAAACTCAAGCTCGCCTGAGGAGTAATTATCAAGTTTTTCATAGTCTAGTGCAAGGTATAGAGAGGCAAGAGGCAAGGAGGAGATTTGACCATCAAGTTCTTCTTTTCTTCCCTTTGTTTTACTATTTGTGATGAAATTGAACCCTATTGTGATGAAAACTAGTATGAGTGGCTAAAATCATTGTTCTAGGGTCATGGGTGAAACATAAAAGTTGTTGTTTGACGTTTAATTCGACGAAGTTTGTTTATCATATTAGGCTGTTTATTTAATTTTGATTTTAATTATTTTACTGAGTAGCTAACAGTGAAATACTATCTACGAATCTTTGGTTGAACTCGAAAGTGGGAACTTTAGATTGCAATAGAATTAAATAGAGAAAGTTCTTGAACCTGGGCATCAGGGAACGGATTCGCAATTGGGATAGACATATACCCAATTGTCTTGCTTGGTTGAAATACAAGAATTGTAAATGCATTCTTGTTAATCTTAATTCCATAGACATATAGGCATCGAGTTAGCTTGAATAGGCGAGAAAGAAATCGACAGATTCTTATGAGTAATATCAAGCCTGTCAATCATTAATCCAGATAAATCAATTAGTCGTTTTAAGTCAAGAACACAACACTATTGTTAGCTAGCCCGTGACCCTGGAATATAATCTCCTACTGTTTGTTTCTCGAAAACTGCTGGTTGTTTGGTTTATTGTTCTAGTTACATTATTGCTTGATAATTTAGGTAGTAAATTAGTGATACCCCTATTTTGTGGAAAATCTCTTGAATAGATAAGTTAATTGAGTTTAAATCAGTCAGCGGTTAATCACAAGTCTTCGTGGGAACGATACTCTACTCACTACTTTATTACTTGACGATCACGTGCACTTGCGTGAGTATTTTTGGTCGCAACAGATCATAAAGATATGCCAAATATGCTAGACATCCCTTCTCGACCATGTGTCGAGCCTTCACATGAGAAATAACTTTGCTAGTAGAATGGCCACGAGTCCCTTTCCACTCTAATCAAGGCAACCTCGGCATGGCTAAGGTTACCGTCTTGGCATGACAGTCCAATATAGTGTGATAAGATGACAACCAATCCATGCCCAAAATAACATCAAAGTCCACCATATGAAGAAGTAGAAGATCTGCACAATTCTCAAGGCTCCCAATAGAAACCACACACGAGCGATAAACACACTTTATAGTAATAGAATCTCCCACAGACGTGGTCACATATACAGGAGCACGAAAAGAATCACGAGGCATAATCAGATATGAAGCAAAATGGGATGACACGTAGGAATAAGTAGAGCCCAAATCAAATAGAATTGAAGCATCTCTATGGAAAATCAGAATAATACATGTGATGACGGCATTAGATGACTCTGAAAATGCATAAAAATAGGGCTGGGACCCGCCATTCTGACCTCTGCCCCTCAGGGGACCTCTAGTTGGCTGGCCTGCACCTCTAATAGCCTGACCTCTATCTCTAGCACCCTGACCCCTACCTCTAGCTGTCTGTATAAGTGATGGAGCAACTGGTGCCGGTATAATGGCACAAAAACCTTGCTGAGGTTTGCTGCTCATTAATCTTGGGAAACACCTCCTGATGTGACCTGTGCCCCCATACTCAAAGCACTCTCTTGGCTGCTGAGGCTGTTGAAGCTAGGACTAGCCTTGACAGCCCGGATATCCATTGTAGTAACTCTATAGCAGTTGTGTACTGATAGGAGCTGAAGGTGCACTGAATAATATCTACTCAAGATGCGACCCATAAGAATCGCGACCGGCCGAAGCACTATGGGCTACCTAAAGAGCTGATTGAAACAACTTGAGATGATGGCCTCTACCAAAAGAAAATCTGCCTCCAGATGAGGCACCACTGAAGCTGCCGAAATGATGAGGCCTCTTCTTAGATACAACCCCTCGATCTTGACTACGAACCATCTAAATCCATCTAGCAATCTTTATGGTCCTCTAGAAAAAAATATCATCCCCTATCTCCTTGGCCATTTGAAGCCTGATACCAAAGGTAAGACCATCGATAAACCTCCTCACCCTCTCTCTATAGGTGGGAATCAAGATAGCTGCATGACAGTCTAGGTCTACAAATCTGGTCTCATATTGGATTACGATCATGCCACCCTGCTGAAGGTGCTCGAAATGCCTACACTACTCCTCTCTCAAAGTGAAAGGAATAAACTTTTCCAGACATAACTGTGAAAATTGATCCCAATTAAGTGAATGTGAACCAACAAGTCTACTCGGCTCAAAATCTTGCCACCACATCTTGGCAGAATCGGTCATCTAGAACACTACAAAGTCAACCCCATTAGTCTCAACAATACCCATGTTGCGCAAATCCTCGTGGCAACTTTTTAAGTAATCCTATGGGTCCTCAGAAGGTGCACCGCTAAAAGGAACATTAAAGATCTTGGTGAACTTATCCAATCTCATCAATCCCTCAGAAGACATTGTGGGCCTCTCTTCAGGCAGTGTAGCAACAACGGGCTAAACTACTCTAACTGGTGGAGTGGTCAGAGTCTAGTATAGGGGAGCCATCTACTCCGAAGTGTGAGTGGCAGAACTCTATGCTCACTACTAGAAAAATGCAAATTTACCAGCGAAATTTCCCACAAATATATTATCAATGGCAGTTCCCACTGAAATGTTAAAAAATTCAGTGGGAAATAGAAAAGATTTCTTTTACCTTTTTTTAAAAACAGTCCCACAGACTATAGGTGGGAACTAGTTGGCGCAAAAAAGTGGGTAATTTGTTTCCCACCGAATCGGTGGGAATATCATTAAAAATAAAATCATTAAAATCTACCCAGTGAAACGGTGGGAAACTAAGATAAAAAAATATTTTAATATTCCAACCGATGCAGTGGGAAGCTCAAAATTTTTAATTTTTACTGCTGGCGTAAAAAACCGCGGGCTTAAAAATTATTTCACCAAAAAAATTTAATTTGTATAACACGATTCCCACAATCTTACCTAGTGAATCAGTGGGAAACTATTTTCTATTATACATTGTATACCCCTTATTTTTATCTCTTTCTCACTGTCAATATTCTTCTCTTTCTCACTCATTCTCTTCAACTAGTATACGTACCCGTGCGATGCACAGGCATAGGTCCGATACAATTGTTTGTGTTATTTATACATCTATAAGATTAATAAAAAAGTTCAACAACGAACAAAATTTTTATACTTGTTTCAAGTATTGAACAGGATCATCAGATAAGGAAATACTAATGTCAATTTGATTCAGTGGATTCAACATATTAATAATTCATAGTGTTTTCATGTGTTGTGTAACGAAGTTCTACAGGATAATAGAAATATTATAAAATATCCAGTGGGAGCGATGAACTATTTGCAACAATCCTAACTATCAATGACCATTTTCAAAATCTCTGAGAGACCATCTTTCAACCTGCCTGGCTAAGAGACACCGTGATAAGAGTTAAAAGTATGATCGAAAAAAGTCTTATACATATCACATCCCCATCTTGCAGCATCTTGATTTATCACTGTTTTTGGATTGAATGTAGAGGATGTTATTTAAGGAGGATCCGTTAACTGCTTGATAAGTAATGTGTGTATTCATGTTTTTCCTCTTTTAAGACATTGGATATGTCGTTAAAGTTGCATTATTTGAAGGAATAAGTGAGTGTTATTCCATTATGTTATTTATTTTATCTAATACTCTTAAGGAAAAAAAGAGTAAAATGAAAGGTAATGTTGCAAAGAAATAACAAACTATCATTAATTAAAAAATTTACAGGTAGTCGTAGAGACGGTTCTCCCACTCAGCTTCAAATTTAAGAATATAAACCCAAAAAGGTTCACTTGACCAAACCTCATGATAAATATCAGTTAAAATACCACCTAAAGGTTGTCTAAGTGAATCTACTAAAATTAATAAGGCTTCCCAATCAGATAGTATAATTTTGTCTATAGCATCAATTAATGCATCACGAGTAAGCTGATAATTTGCAATATGTACATCTATTGCAGGCCTAAGCTCTCTAAATTTCTTTTCTCTTTCCCTTCGTCCGGCCCTTCGATCTCTTAACATTTTTTGTATCGCCCTTGGGACATTTCTGATAACTTTAGGCTTTGAGTATGAAGCATTATAGGAATAAAAGCTGCGACGGCGTATGTCACGACCCAAAATCCACTAAGGGCCGTGGTGGCGCCGGACACCGCTGTCAGGCCAGCCAATTATATTACCAATTAATTTTCTCTTTTAATGCTTTTGAAAATCTAAGGTTTTTCCTTCTGTTTCACATAAAAATAAGATCATTTATCGAATTCAAACTTAAATAATATCAATTAGTATAAAGATTTACTGAAACCATCCCAGAAACCCGGTGTCACAAGTGCATGAGCAACTACTGATAAAGACATATAATACAACACAACATCCGTCTGGAATACAATGGACAGGAAAGAAATACAGTTACTAGAAGGGACTTTAAAAGCTGCGGGCCGCCTTGAATTCTGCAACTCACCTAGTCCCCGAATCGTCCGTGCTGTTGCGCCCTGTAGGCCGCTAAGGTATCATGTACCTGTGCAAAAAAAATACACAGAAGTGTAGTATGAGTACGTAATCAACGTGTATTCAGTGAGTGTCCCGCCTAATCCCGAAGGGGTAGAGATGAGATGGTCAACTTTGACACACTCTAACGGTCTAATGATCATTTATCCTCATTACACATATTAATCCGTGGATTTATTCTTTATAGACATAATTCTAATCAATTAGAGGAAACAAATAAACACGTAGTTCTTTCATAGGAAAATTTCCCGAATTTTTCTTTAAAACATAATCCAAATATGTTTAAGCCAGAAAAGGGCAATAATAACTTAATTAA
>MU731542.1:38296-58445 GCA_026770625.1 Nicotiana glauca
GGAAGTCAATGTGGAGCAAATATCCAGGAAAGGTCAATTCTCTTTATTAATTTGAGAAAACGAAGCTTAACTCTTTTATAAAATTCAATTATTAATTTTATGTGATCTATTACCCCGCTCGCGAATCATCCATGCGATGCGGTACATATAATATACATGCTCAGATAGCCAATTAGAATCTTATCGAGGAATAATTATCCAAATAAGCAAATTCTCTGTTTAACAATTCAGGAATGATGTTTAATCTCTTTTAAATTTATTTACTAATCAAAGGTGGCTTAAACAATTCAAGTCATCGATGGGTTCCTAATTTAATTCAAGTATAGCATGCTGATGGGTCCTATCTACCCGGACAATAGCATAATAGTAGCTACGCACGGACTCTCGTCACCCCGTGCATACGTAGCCCCCACAAATAGGAGCACTTAATCATTCACTTCACCTATGGGGTAATTTTCCCCTCACAGAATTAGAAAGGAGACTCACCTCGCTCCGAAGACTCGCAACCGGCATTTCACATCCTTCCGAAGGCTTGAACCAACGCATAACGCCCCGAAACTAGCCAATGATCATGTTAATATATGCTCAACTATACCTTACAACTAAATTTACCACAATTCCTAACCCCGAACGAAAAGTCGACCAAAATGCCCTCGGGCCCACGTGCCCGAAATCTGGAATTTCTCGAAGATAAAGATTACCCATTACCTTGGGAACTAAAATATAAAATTTTCTCCTAATTCCATGCTAAAAATCGTGGATAAAATCCAAGTTTTATAATTTTCTAGGTTTCCAACCAAAACCCCAATATTTATACTAATTCACATGCTTAATCTCATACATGATCAATGTATTTAACTTATAATGGGTGGGAATAACTTACCTTAACATTGATGGCGAAAATCCTTCTTTGAAGCTCTCCAAAATCGCCCCCAAGCCATGAAAAATGGGAGAAATGAACTCAAAATCCGACTTAAAACAACCTCAGTGCCCCAGCTATTTTCGCTTCTGCGAAAATATATTCGCTTCTGCTTTTGCGGAAAATTTTCGCTCTTGCGATCCCCAAGCTCCAACCAATTTCCGCTTCAGCGGAACCCAAACCGCATCAGCAGTCCCGCTTAAGCGGTCCAGAAACCGCTTCTGCGATTCCTCCCCAAGCCAGCCTTTTCCACTTCTGCGACCTCTCCTCCGCAGATGCGGTCACGCTTCTGCGGAGCCTTGACCGCATCTACGGTCCCCTAATCCTAAGCCCAAAACCGCTTCTGCGGTTATTTCCTCGCTTTTGCGGGGCCGCTTATGCGGTCCCATTTCCCCAGAAGCGGAAATACCAGACACCAGCAACTCAGCTCTTCCAAAAATCAATTTTTGATCCGTTAACCACCCGGAATCCACCCGAGGCCTCCGGGACCCCAACCAATCATACCAACCAGTCGCAAAACACATTATGGACTTGCTCGAGGCTTCAAATCATATCAAACAACGCTAAATTCATGAATTACACTTCAATTCAAGCTTTATGAACTTTGAAGTTTTCAACTTCTATTTCCGAAGCCGAAACCTATCAAATCACGTCCGATTGACTTCAAATTTTTCACACAAGTCATATTTGACATAACTGACCTATTCCAACTTTCGAAATTTGATTCCGACCTCGATATCAAAAAGTCAACCCCTGGTCAAACTTTCCAAAAACCTTCAACTTCCTATCTTTAGCCAAATGGCTTCAAAATGGCCTACGGACCTCCGAATTCACTTCCGATTGCGCTCCCAACTCTAGAATCACCATACGGAGCTACTCCCAATCTTGGAATTCCAAACGGACATTGATAATAGCGAAATGCACTTCAAACCAAACTTATGGAATTTCTTCTAAAATGCTAACTTCCACAATAGGCGCCAAAACGCTCCAGTTTTATCCAAAACCCACTCCGGGCATACGCCCAAGTCCGAAATTATCATACGAACCTGCTGGAACCTTCGGATCCCAATTTCGAGGTCGTTTACTCAAAAATCCAATCCTAGTTCATTCTTTTGACTTTAAGTTTCTCAAATGAGAATTCTCATCTAAATTTAACTCCGATCTTCCCGAATTTAAATTTCGACCATGCAAACAAGTCATAATACCCGAAATGAAGCTGTTCCTGGCCTCCGACTGCTGAACGAAGCGCTAGTACTCAAAACGACCGGTCGGGTCGTTACATTCTCTCCCACTTAAACATACGTTCGTCCTCAAACGTGCTGAGAACTGTACTGGAGTAGTCTAAAATCACTATTTAGCACCTCACGCACCTTCCCATGCTACCAAAACTTAGTTGAGCACATAAGCCCGATAAATTCTGAATTTGTTCCCTTTATTCAAGCAAATAAGACTTAAAGCCCGATTCTAACATCCGGAATTCTATGCCAGGCCTATTTCCAACATACGATCACCATATCAATCACTTCACGCTGTACTCAAACACAATGGCATAACTTTGCTGAATTCTTACTTTGCAACACTAAATCCACAGGACCAGCATAATATTCTCTGATTAACTTAGCCAAAATTCTACTAATCCGATGCTCCCATTACACCCCATGACATATACAGGTCTTACTCTAACCTTTACCATACCGCCACGGAGGACGAGATGTACCGACATTCATAACCAATCGCCGAGTCAACAAAATATTAGGCCTACATCCTGACAAGGCTTTTAACCTCATTCTGAACCCAATAATGGTCTTATCTCCATAATATACCTCATATAACTAGATTGCACAGAATCCTAGATCAAGGGATCTCGTCTCATCCGATACCACTGCTCAGGCAATAAGCCACCCCAAAAATCATTAAAATCTCATCTGATGCTACCATGCGCCAATAGGCCACCAATCCGAACACAACACAAACAATAAATCAAATTCTGGAAGGAATTATCTAAACCCCGCACTAATACGGATTTTTCCTAAAAAGATAGGAAGTGAAACACATAAAGGAATAGCACATAGAGAACTAGACACGACATCACACTGTTGCGGCGCGCAACCCAATCCAAATAACATACCCATGGCGGCGTGCCACCCGATCCATAAATAGATCTCACAAAAGGAGATTGCACTTTGAGCTAAATCTGCTCATTACAACAAACCATCGAATTTCGATCGCAAGCGCGTTAAGTGCTTAATATCATCCCTGAGGAAACACATAGCACCATAGGCTACGAAACTCAAGCACAACTGAGGTGCGATATACAACATAAATCTCGAAGCCTTCCTGCTCATAACACATCATTTCTATGCGGATTCTCAACACGTAAGCAATTTTTCTCAAGCCATCTCACAACTCATACGACGCAATACATCATTACCTGGAATAGCTGACGGCAAAATAACACCCCGACCATTCCTCCATAGGGAATACTCGCTGAGACGAACACAACTGGCCTGATATAAAGCCATGTTCACATATATACATCAATACATCGATCTCAAGACAATCTCTGATTGCACCAACTTGGCGAATAACCTTTCAAAGGTTCATAGTAACTCTCTTTTCCTCATGACACATAAGAACAACCGTCATAACCGGAGCAACCTCCCCAGTTCATAACCCAATAAACAAAGTGCCCTCCAGGCATAGTTTCTCAAACAAATGTTATTGCCACAATCCTCATACTTGCTTAAATCTTTAGTCAATCAGGTGACTACATGCCACACTTACACAATCTTCCCGTGGGACACGCTCCCACAATCTTCTGAAATAAATATCGAGTCTGCTCATTCCAACCATCGGTCGCACTAACGCTGAAAAGCGATCAAGAATCCCTAACCAGGATACAAAGCCTTTTTCACAAAACATCGATCTCCGGTGACTCTGAAGCCAATACCAATTTACTCTAATCATTCAACCCTTTCCTTGCTCATCCGAGCCTGTGACATCATAGTCATTACCAAGCTGTAACCTTGATCCTCACTTCAAATTCCATACCTCTCACTGCACCCAACGTGCCGATATACGATAGACACAATTTCCATCACAACCCTGGAACCACTGATAAACTAACACTTCATCATATAAAACTTTTCATTTAACTCACTTTAGGAGAATCATAGCAACACCTAGGTAACTTCCCATAACCGTAGGATATGCAAATCTGCAAGTAGTGGTCCAAGCCACCATAACCTTTTACGGGATCTGCTTCTACACAACGAGCCTTAGAAATAGAAGGCTTCTGAATAACATCAATTGTGACGACTGTCAAGCCTGATACGCACCGTCATAAATCATACACACAACCTGATCGCGCTGAATGAACTAATCACAGATCCCAACATGCCAAATTCAACTATGGCTAATCAACCCCTTTCCTTCAATTTATCCTTGAGTGCTTTGGAAATAGTACCAATTCTTTTCAACACATAACACGCTCCATCTACACTCATCCCGAGTGACCTTGAACCACGAGACCATGCTGTCTCAACCCCTACGAACCATTTCGTACTTCCCAATTGCTACATCACAAGCCAACCATCACGAAACATTCTGTGCCACTTCTCATAAGCTGCTTTCCAAGCTTGATCCTCAATTATGCCTATAAACTCGACATTATTAGGCACCACACTTTACCTCTTGAATTCATTAGGACCGTTACTGAGAGCCATTCGCTCTGACTTGGTCCCGAATATAATCGGCTACATAGATCTCATAACACAGGAGTACCCTCTCGACGAGGCACCTAGCAGAATTACTCCCTTTAAAACCTGCTTCCATACAAGGAACACATCCCGAATCCTTTCCCAAGTTCGAACATGAGGCCATAAGGCCAACCATAGAACATCTTTACTACTTATGGTAGTTTTCCGGAGCTGAGACAATCCCTCAGTATGCTATTAACCAGGAACTTCGCAAGTAGCTAACCATGAAGTCCAAATCATAAGCGACGGGACTCTTCCACTTAGCTTGAAGCCATTATTACAATACTCTGGAGTTCACCATTATTCTTAATCTCTTGTTGACAAAACCTTGTGCAACCATCCGCCGCAAATTCTCGGAATTCTCATGTAAATCCCCATTTCTCATATTCTGAATCATCATCCACCTCCGCACCAACAATCGCTGGCATTCTCGATATCTTACCGTAGAAACCCAATTGGATTCTCCAAATCATTAACACCATTCACACAACAATTCCTCTTGCTGTATATCTAGTAGAACTCTTCGCAGGAGCCTCACTAACCACGCGACTGCTACCCTGTTCACTGGAATACCCCACCTGTCGAAGTCACTCCCCAACACCTTCCAACGCTGCTGCATGAAGTACCATCACTACGACACCAATAACGCATCATGAGTTCGAGCTCACTCTCCAGCTGTACGAGTCCATTCATCCCTCGTGGACATCCATTAAATGTGCGACAACATCCTTTCGCTCCACAATCGTGCTACGTCTTCCTTCACTTCAAGCAGCTCATTTTCGTCATACACAATCTCCTGCCGCATAACAACACTATGCTTTGATTTATTCTACCGACTTCCATTTACCATCGCCGAAATCCCCACTTCAAATTAGATCTGAAAGCGCCGATAACCAAACACTGATATTCTCAAGTCGTTCCAGACTCCCTTAAGGTGCATAGTTTTCTCATTAATAAGCCCCTACGTAGCTCCGCTGCTCTCCCACTTTTGCGGGACTCATCTCTTTAATCGGTCACTCGACCTTGTTGCTCATACTCGGCCTTTAGAAATTTATCTTCATAGTACTTGAATCCATAATTTGCTATTAATCCCAAGCCTCTTTGAAGGTCGTCTGTATCAAACCGTCAATATTTTAAACATTGATTAAATCCTAAACCACCGCATCCCGTGATATCTGACGGTTGCATCTTTAATAGTATTTCACAATATCTTGCCTCAAGGGTTGATCATAAAAGATCATAACACCGATAAACTCAATACGTCCAATTAGGACAACAGTACCCCAATGGAGAAGAGAACTCCTTCATGCTTGCAATTACCACGCTTCATTACTTCCACTAGTCCACATCTGACCATCCTTAGTTTGATTACCCTTTCCCCTACCGGGAATAAAAATACTGAATCCCTCTAATTACATACTGAGTAAACCTCCCTTCGATTCATTCATTTCCCCGAAACATGCGCAAATATCTTACCATCACAATGACCCTGCGGAATAATCGCTCATAAGCATCATGGCAAACTGTGCCTAGCCTCAAGGCTCTCAGAAGTTCTGTTACAGAGCTAAAACAATAGAATATCCCTCCGTGATGTGACTATAATAGTCCAATTAACTATATCGGGTAAATCATCCTAAACCGCACTCATAGTGCCATTACATTCCTTCAAATCTCGATTTATAACAAGCGCTTGCGTCGCGTAAGATTGAGTGGAAAGGAATCAGAGGCATAAGCCTCAAAGGGATCGAACCGCACGATAAGGAAATCAAGAAGGGAAGTACTCCTAACAGTCCTGCAGCCTCCCGAGGATAAGTACAAATGTCTTCGTACCGATCCGCGAGACTCTACTAGACTTGCTCATGACTCGTGAGACCGACGGGAACCTAGTGCTCTGATACCATATTGTCACTACCCAAAATCCACTAAGGGTCGTGGTGGCGCCGGACACCGCTGTCAGGCCAACCAATTAGATTACCAATTAATTTCCTCTTTTAATGCTTTTGAAAATCTTAGGTTTTTCCTTCTGTTTCACATAAAAATAAGATCATTTCTTGAATTCAAACTCAAATAATATCAATTAGTACAAATATTTACTGAAACCATCCCAGAAACCCGGTGTCACAAGTGCATGAGCAACTACTGATAAAGATATATAATACAACACAACATCCGTCCGGAATACAATGGACAGGAAAGAAATACAGTTACTAGAAGGGACTTTAAAAGCTGCGGGCCGCCTTGAATTCTGCAACTCACCTAGTCCCCGAATCGTCCGTGCTCCTGCGCCCCGTAGGCTGCTAAGGTATCATGTACCTGTGCAACAAAAATGCACAGAAGTGTAGTATGAGTACGTAATCAACGTGTACTCAGTGAGTGTCCCGCCTAATCCCGAAGGGGTAGAGACGAGATGGTCAACTTTGACACACTCTAATGGTCCAATGATCATTTATTCTCATTTCACATATTAATCCGTGGATTTATTCTTTACGGACATGGTTCTAATCAAATAGAGGAAACAAATAAACACGTAGTTCTTTCATAGGAAAATTTCCCAAATTTCTCTTTAAAACATAATCCAAATATGTTTAAGCCACAAAAGGGCAACAATAACTTAATCAAGTTCAGGCAGCAACACAGGCATGCGCAAATCATACCGAGGCGACGGCCCGATCCAACAGAAATAAATGTGCACTTGCCGAGGGTCGACGGCGCGCCTATAGATGCATCTATTAATCTGCCGAGGCGTTCGGCCCGTTCCAAAATAAACACACGCAGACAGATAAACAGTCAGGAAGTCAACGTGGATCAAATATCCAGGAAAGGTCAATTCTCTTTATTAATTTGAGAAAACGAAGCTTAACTCTTTTATAAAATCCAATTATTAATTTTATGTGATCTATTACTCCGCTCGCGAATCATCCATGCAACACGGTACACATAATATACATGCTCAGATAGCCAATTAGAATTTTATCGAGGAATAATTATCCAAAGAAGCAAATTCTCTATTTAATAATTCAGGAATGATGTTTAATCTCTTTTAAATTTGTTTACTAATCAAAGGTGGTTTAAACAATTCAAGTCATCGATGGGTTCCTAATTTAATTCAAGTATAGCATGTTGATGGGTCTTAACTACCCGGACAATAGCATAATAGTAGCTATGCACGGACTCTCGTCACCTCGTGCGTACGTAGCCCCCACAAATAGGAGCACTTAATCATTCCCTTTACCTATGGGGTAATTTCCCCCTCACAGAATTAGAAAGGAGACTCACCTCGCTCCGAAGACTCGCAACCGGCATTTTACATCCTTTCGAAGGCTTGAACCAACGCACAACACCCCAAAACTAGCCAATGATCATGCAAATCCATTAATATATGCTCAAATATACCTTACAACTAAATTTACAACAATTCCTAACCCCGAATGAAAAGTCGACCAAAATGCCCTCGGGCCCACGTGCCCGAAATCCGGAATTTCTCGAAGATAAATATTACCCATAACCTTGGGAACTCAAATATAAAATTTTCTCCTAATTCCATGCTCAAAATCGTGGCTAAAATCCAAGTTTTATAATTTTCTAGGTTTCCAACCAAAACCCCAATATTTACACTAATTCCCATGCTTAATCTCATACATGATCAATGTATTTAACTTATAATAGGTGGAATAACTTATCTTAACATTGATGGCGAAAATCCCTCTTTGAAGCTCTCCAAAATCACCCCCAAGCCATGAAAAATGGGAGAAATGAACTCAAAATCCGACTTAAAACAACCTCACTGCCCGAGCTATTTTCGCTTATGCGAAAATATATTCGCTTCCGCTTTTGCGAAAAAATTTTCGCTCCGGCGATCCCCAAGCTCCAGCCAATTTCTGCTTCAGCGGAACCCAAACCGCATCAGCGGTCCCGCTTAAGCGGTCCAGAAATTGCTTCTGCGATTCCTTCCCAAGCCAGTCTTTTCCGCTTCTGCGACCTCTCCTCCGCAGATGCGGTCACGCTTCTGCGGAGCCTTGACCGCATCTGCGGTCCCCCAAGCCTAAGCCCACAACCGCTTCTTCGGTTATTTCCTCGCTTTTGCGGGGTCGCTTCTACGGTCCCATTTCCGCAGAAGCGGAAATACCAGACACCAGCAACTCAGCTCTTCCAAAAATTAAAATTTGATCCGTTAACCACCCGGTATCCACCCGAGGCCCCCGGCACCCCAACCAATCATACCAACCAGTCTCAAAACACATTACAGACTTGCTCGAGGCTTCAAATCATATCAAACAACACTAAATTCATGAATTACACTTCTATTCAAGCATTATGAACTTTGAAGTTTCCAACTTCTATTTCCGATGCCGAAACCTATCAAATCGCGTCCGATTGACTTCAAATTTTTTATACAAGTCATATTTGATATTACGGACCTATTCCAACTTCCAGAATTTGATTCCGACTCTGATATCAAAAAGTCAACCCTCCGATCAAACTTTCCAAAAACCTTCAACTTCCTATCTTTAGCCAAATGGCTTCAAAATAGCCTACGGACCTCCGAATTCACTTTCGATTGCGCTCCCAACTCCAGAATCACCATACGGAGCCACTCCCAATCTCGGAATTCCAAACGGACATTGATAACACTGAAATGCACTTCAAACCAAACTTATGGAATTTCTTCTAAAATGCTAACTTCCACAATAGGTGCCAAAACGCTCCAGGGTTATCCAAAATCCACTCCGGGCATACGCCCAAGTTCGAAATCATCATACGAACTTGCTGGAACCTTCAGATCCCAATTCCGAGGTCGTTTACTCAAAAACCCAATCCTAGTTCATTATTTTGACTTTAAGCTTCTCAAATGAGAATTCTCATCTAAATTTAACTCCGATCTTCCCGAATTTAAATTCCGACCATGCGAACAAGTTATAGCACCCGAAATAAAGCTGTTCATGGAATCCGACTACTGAACAGAATGCCGGTACTCAAAACAACCGGTCGGGTCATTACAGCGTACCCTTCTACGTTGTCCCCTTCGTTGAATTTGAGAACTCGTAGTTGGAGTAATTTAAACGTGTCCTTGTTCATCCATATCTGAAATAGGACCAAAGAAACAATAAGAATAGCTACAACATGTCAATGTGATAACATAGTACATGCATATTATTTGAACATATTGATGGATTTATACAATGTTTTAAAAAGACATTGTCAAGTGAATGAAGGACAAACATCAGTAGTGGATATAAAGCTTTCTTGGTTGAGCACCGACAGGCAATAAAAATAAACAAAAGGTTGATATTTGCATTGTGGATTATGTTGCGCGGACTCTCCAAAATATTGTTGTACTCGTGTCGGTCCTCCAAAAATACACTACTTTTGGAGAACCGACACGCATGCAATGACATTTTTAGAGAATCCGAGCAACATAGATTGTGGCTCTTGCATATAATGGGGAAAATTTTTCTAATGGACTCCTAATGCAGCTGTCAGCCATTTAGTAGAAGAAGGAAGGAAACAGGACCTACAGAAACCACATTTATCAGTTGTCAATGAATACAAATTTAATAACCACAGCGCTGATTATTTTTGCTTATCTTGAAGTGATCAGGTCTTCAAAGTGTTTGGTTTTCAGGAATTTTATTGATTGAAGATGCCTGCACTGGTAGCCTCAGATCATCGACTGGAATTTTTATCGCTTGAAATGCTGAGCTAATTTATCAAAACCAGTTTTGCTTGGTTTTAGTGTGCATATTTTCACAAGCATATGTAGAAGTTATCGTGCTTATTCTGAATACTTGTTTGCAGAAAATAAATCCAAAATTCAGAAGACACCACGTAAAAAAATCAAATCTTGCACAACGTAATGCAATAACTTATCAAAACTATATACTAAAGAATCACTACAACTTTTATACAAGCAAAATTGCCTGCATCTGAATTGAACTAACACAGAAAAGATGATTATAACAAAATATTGAAAATTCAGAACACCCCACATAAAAAACAAACATGAAAAGATCCAAATGTGGATTAAAAAGGGAATTAACAAATTAAAAAACAAACATTATGTATCAAATTAGGCAGAGTTGAGGCTATCGTGATTTTGTAGAATTTCTTTTACATAATATTGTCGGACTCTCCTCTGTTTTTCTTTCTTCTCTGACTTTTTCTTGTTTTAACGCCTCCCTTATTATTTCCTTTTATAATATCATGTGATTAGTATAGTGGGGAAGTGGTTATATTATAGTGGGTAAGTGGGGAGGATTTGTGAAGGGAGATGTGAAGTAGAGAGTTGGAACGTGAGGATTGTTTGGAAGGAGTGGGAAAACGTGGGAAAACTATTTTTAATCTTTATAAAGAATAATGTTTTTGCTTATAAAGAAAGGGCGAATGGATAAGTAGCTGAGAAAGAAGTTATTACCGTGTATATAAAATTGGGCTTACGTTGTTATACATAGTTGTGGCCACCTGCCATTGTGACCAAGCCTGCCCTTGGTGACAAGGCCCAACTATGAGAACTGTCCTGATCTTTTGAACTCACATTACCTTCTATTTAATTCTTTACGAAGACAAAATTAAGATAAACTTACAGTAGAAATGGTAGCACAACTGCAACAGTCTGCAGTAAAAAGTAAAGCCTAAACTGTAAAAGAGCATAAGTCATAATGTCATATGCAGTATAGCATCCCAGCATATCTCCAGACTTAAATGACAAATATACTACTCCAAGCGATTGGATAAGTAGCTGAGAAAGAAGTTATTACCCTTTTGTGTATATAAAACTGGGCTTACGTTGTTATACATAGCTGAGTTATGACTTTGAGAGCTATAAGAAAAAAACTGTTCTTGTTATAAACTTGTACAATTAGGGTGCAGCAGAGAGTTGTATCTCTCACTGTAGTTTTACTGTCATTTTAATGTCATCTTGAACCTTAGTAAACATGACAGAAATGTGTTGGAGACACTTACTTTCAACTGACTTTCGGATAAGGAAATGAATTATCTAAACTGTCAAGGTAAAAAAAAGATCAAAATGCAATTGTAGTGGAGTTTGAGAGGATCATACAGTCTTGGATAACATGTTGCAATTAAAGACAAAGAGGGTCTAGTAAAAGAAAATGTTCAAGTATAGTCTTGGATAACATGTTGCAGCAGCTATTTTTGGTTCCTCTCCAGGCTTCCACGATTTCTGGCATTGTGCTAGCTTTTCATGCTCCAACCATTTCCTAAGATGCTCCAGTAAATTGCAAGTTAAGGTCACATTAAACTAACTGGACAGAAGTTCAAGCAAGCGGGCCGAACCTTGAAGAATAGGCATGAAAATGGTGACAATGAAAACTGTAACGAAAATAATTTTTTGAAGAGCCAAACTCATGCTATCCGAGTAACATCTCTTCTACATAATAAAAATGTGGAATTTTTTGCAGCTAATGTCATTGACTTAACAATGGCACGCTGATATCCCCTGTATAGTGAGGATTTTTTTTTTAATCAAAAAGATCAAATGTCTAACCTAAATTTCATGAGTCAATGTATCACCACAAAAATCTTGAAGCACCCTTTCAATTTGAAGGTGCACAACTAAAGAAATAGATAAAGAAGTACCAATACAATAATGCAAAGATGTTATTCTAATAGAGCTCAACTTGAGCAGATGTATTTTTTAGCAACAAATCACAATCCAAGTTTCTTCTCTGCCTTCTGAATTTGGTTAAGGAAAATCCAAGGCATCATAACATGAGGTGCAATCCTAACACAATATACTGGGAATCCGGTGTAAAATTTGAAGGATTCTCCTTCCTTCAAAGTTTTTATGGCACAATCGAAAGAACCAGAGTAAGGCAACTTTCCTTCAGCATCTGGTTGCATTTTCTATATTTGAGTCTTGACGTAATCAAATGGTAAACTGCAAACAGCAGCAAAGAATCCAGAAACACTGCCGGCTCCTACTACTGTAGCAGCCTCACCCAAGCCAAGGTTGTCCCTACTGAACTCCACACTCTGATCATAAGAGGCAAGCATTCCCATGTTCAATGCCATTACCCTTACTACTGTGGGGCTAGCACCTTTCCAGAGGGCTAGAACTCCTTCATCAGCTACAATATGAGAGAGTGCATGAAATGCATTTGTGTAGTGGCATCTTTGTGCTAAAGGCAAGGTAGCATCAGCTTGCATACGAATGAGGGCTAAATCTGCTGGACTACCAACACATGCACCAATTGCTCCAGCAGTAAGACCACATAATGCCTTTTGGTACAGAGGCAAGGGCTTCCCTTCATTGGCCTCAATGGCCTTGTTCGTCAAAATTCTGAATGTCCCAAGTCGTGCTATTGTATAGGTTGCCTGCCTAGGAAGCCCAGCTGACAGACCCTTGTAAAAGGCACCAAAGCCTTTATTTTTACACATGGTCTTGGTGACATCAACTGCTGATCCCTGACCCAATTGTATCCTCACCTTGATCATATCGATGGGCTGAATAACACAGGTGGCAAGCATACCAGAAGCACCTCCATTAACAAAGGGCTTAACAGTGGGCCAAACACCTCCAGATTTTGGCTTCTCTCCCATTCTTTTTTCTGTTCTCTTTTCCCTTCAGATTTCAAAGAAAAAGAGAATAATAAATGCGGGCTGAAGCTCTCTGAGGGTTTACAGAGAAAAAAGGAGTACAGTGAGGATTCAATAGCAAACTATGAGTAGAATAGAGAATACAATACCTCCCTTGTTTTGTTAAAAATATAAGAATTTTGCTTTAAACAAAACAAAGTTCTCTCTTTTTACTATGAATTCTATTAGGTGCAGTACAAATTTAAATTGATTATAATTGTCAAAATGATGTCCTGCTTAGGTTCACATGCTGGAATTTTCATAACGTAATGGATATAACTCGGAGCACTTTCGGTATTATCGGAATGACGCTTAGATAACGAAAATACATGACAGAGTTTGCAACCTACTTCTGCTTCACGTACTTATAATACGAATGTACATATTGAGGATATTTTAATAGCTGCACAAGATTCCAAGAACTACAACTACTCATAAATATAATTTCACAAGGTCATTATTTCTGAAGTATTATGAAGGAATACATCAAATGTAAGACTTGCCGGATGAATAACTTTGGTCAGTTACCAGAAAGCTGGTACATCCCATCTTGTATAACTTCTGTCATGCTGCATAAAAATTCAGCGGCGCAGGAGAGAAAATAAGTTTCAAACTAGAGTAGAATTTCCCAGTTTGTAATTTGCATTCATGTATCCACTAAATGCTGGTAAACACTCTAGTAAAGCACATTCTCAGAAACCACTACAAAAACCTACTTTTCACTTTTTAACTTTGCAGCCAAGCCCACATCTGAGCACAAGGATACCAAACGTTGACGGTAGTCTGTACACAACTTAGGAGTAGTCAAGTCTCTGGCAATCAGAAGAAATCCTGTGGGAAGTGTCTAGAATGTGATTGAACATGTGAGCAATCGATCAATAAGAGATGGTAATAATTAACTGCTATAATATGATAAAAACACCATGAGCCTACCTCAACACGCTCTGTTGTTGCCTCTGGGGCTGTGGTCTTACTTTCAGCTGAGCCAACAGCAGCAAGCTTATTTAAGTAACTCCTTATCATCAGAACAACAGTTTCATGTTAGGACTTCAAAAAACCTAAACTTGCCATACGATCAACAACATCAAGAAGCTACAACAACACGCGGATAAACAACTGCATCAAAATAAAAATTTACTATTTAGTGTACTAAGGAACACAAAGTAAATCAAAAGATTACTGTATTTATAAGCTACACGAATCTTCTAAGCAATGACTTGAGTGACCAAGAAATTTAATGTTCTTTCTAAGATAATTATTGTTCTCTTCAGTTATCAAAGGTGCATCAGCCAGAAAAATGAAAAGTTATGGGAAATGTTCCTGCAAGTATTTTATGGGTTGTGTAATCTGAAACTTAAGGTTGATACTCTAATAGAATTCCATTGAACATTACAGGTTTAAGTTGTGAACTGTATTCTCATATTGCATAGTCATTTGGATCCGAGGTTAGCTTACATATAGTGAGCAGTTCATCCTACACTAGTTGGTGAGGATCAAATCCCACTCAGATAATTATTGTATATGATTTTCTCCCTTCATTTTGAAGAGTATGAAGAGCAACAATTAAAGTAATATCAATATGTACATATTACTTTATAAACAAATAACAGAGAATCACAAATTGATTTAAAAATTTATCCAAAAGTACAACATACCTATTAAATGTTTAGGAATCAATGCTAGTGCTCTTTTTCCATTTGATTCATGAATCATAGCAAGAAATGTAGTATAGAAACCTCCAAAATAACACTGATTATCTTTCGATAGTCAGATTAAATTTTGAAAAACTTCTTTAAATATTACATTTGTAGCTTCAGTACTTATTTGTCCATCATCATTATAAACCAAAACTTTTAATCCTTTTCTAGTTGTAACCCGAGAAAGAGAAACATATAGATGTCCGTGTGTAAACACTGGTTTCTTCAAAAATAATCCCACGCGAGACAATGATTGTCCTTCACTTTTATTGATTGTCATGGCAAAAGATACAGCGATTGGAAATTATCTTCGCTGGAACTTAAATGGAATTCTAGCATCAGACAGAGTCAATGTCATTCTAGGAATAAAAACTTTCTGTCCAGCGATATGTCCTGATAGAACCTTGGCTTCAATAACTTGATTTCCAAGTTTAGTTATGATCAACCTTGTTCCATTACACAATACTGCTGACTGATCAATATTTCTTAATAACATCACTGGCACACCAACCTTTAGAGTAAGAGTGATTTGGAACTCCCGAACATTTAATAGTATTCAAGAACTCTGGTGTGTGTACATGTTCCAATGCTGAATAAGTCTGATCAGAGCTTCAAATTGTATCGGAACTCAAATATGATTTCTCAGAACTATGATTGAGCGAAATCATATATTGATTGATTGATTCCACCATATCAAGAGTTGGAGCAAGAATGGCTCTTTGTTGGAGGTATCCAATATCATTGGAACGACGGGTGAAATCAGGATATATACTTTCTACTATTGTAGATATTGGATCAGCAGATTCTTTTATCAAAAGATCATCCGATATTTGAACTTTTTCATTGCCATCAACTGAACTACTATCATACCATCACATATTGCCAGAATCCAATCTGAAAAATCTCTCAACTCATCCATATGGGGACCTATTTCATTACATTGAAATCTCATATTCTTTGTTAGCGTTAAAAGTTGACAATAAGGCCATAAATAAGAAGAATTGAGAGAAGCATTAACAATATCTTGCATAGTACCCTTTGGGATGACAGGTAATATTTGTCTGAAGTCACCACCAAGAATAACTGTTTTACCTCCAAATGGTCATTCTAAATTAGATGTATCTTTGAATCTAAGAATATCTCTTAGAGTTTTATCAAGAGCTTCAAAACAATATCTAAGCATCATCGGTGCCTCATCCCAAATAATTAACTTTGCCTTGACAATCAAATTTGCTAAAGGAGTACCTTGCTTGATATTACATGTTGAATCTTCAGTTAGATTTAGTGAAATTACAAATCTTGAATGAGCTGTTCGACCACCTGGTAACAATAGAGATGCAGTCCCACTAGATACAACTGTGAACACAATATCTCCTCTAGATCTTATGGCAGAAGCTAGAGTCCTCCAAATAAAAGTATTTCCTGTTCCTCCAAAACCATATAAGAAGAAAAATCCACCTTTGTTTTCAGTCATAGCTGTTATTATTTTCTCATAAATTGACTTCTGCTCATCCGTCAAATTCTTTAATAATCATTCATGTTCCTCCGCCAGTGCGCTTCTATTATAACGCAGTTCATCACGAATTAATCTATTACTGTTGTCAACTTCTTCCGCACTGTAAACAGGCCTTGGCATTGTTGGAAAATCCTGAAAACTTCTTCCACGCCCTTTTAAAAAGTTTTCCAACTTTTGCAAACAACGATTTTTCAATTCATCATATGTGAGATCAACTTCTGAAATAACAACAAATATATATTAATAAAATAAATTAATGTTTAATTAGCTACATGAAATGAATAATATGATAAATATAACAGTAAAATGTAAAATAATGGTTTAGATAAAATTGAAGGCTATTTAATTTTATCGAAGTTGAAGGAATTTGATAGTCCAAACCATATGGTTCATTTCATTGATGAAAACTATAAATACATAAAGATGCATTTTGTTATACATAATATATCAACAAAGGCAGGAATCAAAACTTTTTAGATTAAAGTGTACAATACATAAGTACTGATTATTAGCCGTTACAAATTGTAATGGAATGAATTGCAAAGAATAAACTGTCTATTAGTATTTATGTCTAGTAAATGAAGTTATCCGTACTTACTCCTATAATCCAAACGTAATACTATAGGTAAAATAAACTTAACTACACAAACTTTTAGAACACGTAGTTTTGGGATTTATTTTGAAGGAAATGGAGGAAAAAAGTCACGTAATTTACTATCATATTAAATTGAATGAAATACTAACAAATAAAATTAATTAATATAGTTATGCAGATCATCTACAGTTCAGAAATACAATATGAAAACTTGAAATTGGAAGCATTATTTGAGTACCTGGGTTATCCAAAATTGTTCTTTCTTCATGAAGGATATCTTCTGATAGTAAATGTCATGTTCCTTGCCAAACACTTTCTGGACGTGACATTGAATTTGATAAAAGTAGCATAGCAAATAATTGCCTAAGATATGATGGCATTCCCCAATTACTTGCTTCTATAATAGCATCAACATATTCTTTGTCATCATCTAATAAACCTAGAGCATAACATGCATCCCTAAAAGTCTCATGATCACGACCGTTGATTTTTTTGAGATCCTCGTAGGATTTTGGACCTTTAATTACATTCAACAACAATCTAAGGTAATATTGCTCACCAGTTCCAGGTGGTACAAAGAAGATTCTTCCAATAGAAAATGCAGATGTTCTTCTTTTTTCCCATCTTTTCAATTTTTTGTTTCCAAACAAACTTAAGAGGGAATTCTGCATATGTTAATTCTCTTGCTTCAGAAAATGCCTTATTTGCTTCAAACCAACTTAAAAACATAGATTCCTTTACAGTTGGTCTATTCACAACTGCATCTATTGGATCATCATCTGAAAATATGACATTTTGATTATTCGGTAGGTGAAATGATAGCCTTTCTACAGATGGTTCTCTATGGTGTATTGGGAATTTAAAAATTCTCCAAGCAGCTTCACATGGTGATATGTATCGACAATCGTAATACATATTTATTTCATCAACTACCCCTGAGTCTTCCGTATTTACACTTTAAGAGAAAGTTGCGGTGACACAATCATTTCCTTTATTAACATACTTAAATAAGTACTTAATGGACCGTGATTGATTGCACCACTCTACATTAATATGTGCGCCATACTTCAATAATAAAAATCTATTGTGTGACACAACATACCTATTATCCAACTCAATACCTGATCTCAATGTAGTTCTACCATCCTCCCTTCTTCTATAAATAGGATACCCATCTTCATCAACTGTGGTTGATGGCACAAATTTTTTTGGAAAGTGCTTTGTACATTTTCCGTTATGCATGCAAGGAGAAGATTTTCTAGCAGAACCACACGTGTTATGCATCATAAAATTCGTAACATCTTTATAATATTGAGGATCAGCATTTTTATCAGGTAATTCTACTGAAATTATTCCATCAATATCTGCAATATTTGGGTATTTATTACGGAGAAAAGGCAAGATGTGTGCATGAGGCAAACCTCGCTTTTGGAGTTTAACTGTATAAATTACTGCAAAAAATAATTTATTAGATAAGTAAGTATGTGTATATAATGTTTTTAGTATTAACTTATAATAACTTAAATAATAATGTAACAACTGTTAAAGAATACAAATATTGTACCTGCTTTTACTTCTCCAAAAATTTTATTGTCTCGCAGGTCCTTTATCATGCGATCCAATTTGACTTTGAAAATCCTTATTAAAATATCAGGACGATCTTCTGGAGATAGTCCCCTACTCTTCACAAATCTAGTAATTTCAGGCCATTTTGGGTTGCAAGTAAATGTGACGAAGAGATTAGGGTACCCTGCCCATTTGCAAATTGCCATGGCATCTTGATAATTTTGCAATATGTAACGTGCACCCCTTGTGAAGCTGGAAGAGAGTATAACTATTTGTCCTTGAGAAGAAGGTTCTATGTCTCCATGCAAAACAGCATCTTCTAACCCTTTATAAAAGTGTGCTCTCAATTGTTTCTGATGAAGCCTAATAAACCTCAATCGAGAAGATCCATCATTGTATATCCATCTAATATGAATTGCTGAAATAATATTTTAGATGAAACAATTGTTGGGACTTCTGACTTCCTTTCTTGAATTTTGAATGATAAGTATTCACACGTGTTAACACATTTCCTTGCACCAGTAGAATCATCACTTTCATTTAAAGGAATATCTTCTCGGTATCCGTCTTCACCATATGGAAATAGTAACGGATATTGCAAACCTAAGTATGCAACATTTAATTCATTTATCCTTTGTAGTTTTCCTGACTGACTTTCAACAATAATATCTTTGTCATACCTTATTTGTTCAAAATCACCGACCACTAAAGCAGCAACCTCTGAAACTGTCGATAAGTTGTATCTTCTTCCATCAGAGCCTCTTTTCCCTATCAATCTTAGTCTAACATTTGAGCTTCAATATTCTTGAAATCGATCTCTTACCATTCTAAATGACTTTGCAAGAACATTGTGGTCATCAAGCATTTGCTTTAAATCAGTAACAATTTCAGCATGAAGCTGATTGTTACTTTCACAATAACTGTAAGAATACAATATTAAATTCAACTAAAAATATTTTTATTTTATAAAATTTATTATTAAGCAAATAATCAATACTAACCTGATAGCATGAATTCTATTTTCCACTTCATTTTCTGTATCATAAATATACAATTGTGCAAATTTTGGAGTAGATCCCTGTGGAGGTAATAAGCTTCCAATTTGGTGATAGTTTTGCCCAGATAATCTGAGTGTTCTCGGTCCCTTTGTTTGGTTGACAGAGACATCAACCTTTCCTCCCATTGATGTAAATGAGAACATTGAATTATATGTTCGTATATTCTCTCTAAAATGTTTACTTTTTGCACCTTCATAAAATAATTTTATTTTTCCTTTTAAAACTTTTAGAGTAATAAAATATTTCTTTTTGAATTTTCCAATTTTTTTTCGAGTTCCTTAAAAATGGGCTCAAAAAAAGAAGGGCGTTTTCGAGGAGAACCAAAGGGAAGTTCAGCTTCCATTCCCCAAACTGTTAAAAAATAAAAATCATCTTTTTGTTTTTTCTTTTTCATTAGCTCTCCACGGGAGGAGTACAGTTTAGATATATGCCAAGGTTTCAGACA
>MU731544.1:9399-57662 GCA_026770625.1 Nicotiana glauca
ATAAGTGCATTTTTTTATACTTGCGTGGTGCTTATATTTTGTACTCGTTCAAGGACAAATTAGTGAAATTGCAGTTTCATTAGAAAATAATTCCTTCTTGTATTACTTTTTCGTGTTAGCATACAGGGAAAAAAATAGTAAGCATGTGTGTTATTATAAGCAGGCGTGCTAAATCAAATCGATCCAACACTACTCCATTGGTCTCCAATTAAATGTAACTAATATTGTTCTTTGATGTGTAGATTGTACCTTTGATGCTAGTTTTTGGAGATTTATTTTACAAAAATTTAAATCCATCATTGACGGACCTTGAAGCTTGAAACACATAACTTGGTTTGTTTGAGTTTTTAATTATTTTGATCCGATCCTATATGGGTTAATTTAGAAAGTTGATTGAAGGTTGTAGCTAAAGTTTTAGTCAATTTGGTGGAGATTTTGTAGTAAATTTTAGAAATTTGGGTTGAAACATAGTTGAACCAGAGAAGAAGACGAATTTGTATTGTATACCCAAATAGTATACAAATATACCATTTTAGTATACAATTCATTCCAACTATATACCCTATTAGTATAGCTATATACTATATTGATATCATATGCTAGTTGAATTATTTTTTGGTTGTATTAGCTGCATTTAATTGGTACAATATTTGATTTTCTTTTAATAATAGTAATATAATACAATTTCCTGAAATACCTTATTATATTAATATGTGATACACTATTTTTTTATTTTTCTCTTTATGCATGTGTGTTATGTAATAGTAATATAGTTATATAGTTGTCGGAAATTAACTAGTAAAACTGTATACCATGTTGGTATNGAAGAAGAAGAGAAGCATAGAAATAAAAAAGAATTGGAGAATAAAGAAAAAGATTCACTACAAAAACTACTGTGGATAGGAAATGTAATTAGTTTATGGGTAGAAAAATAAATGGGTAGACAAGGGTAAATAGTTTTGGTTTTGTGAGTAATTGTGTCAAAACCTCTTGGTAAAAGGGGGAATTGGACCATGTAGGATAACTGGGTGGGGCGAGATTTGGGGGTGAATTTGGGCCATTGAAATTGTTTTTGGCCCAAATCTAAGCAAAATCCATCATACTCCTTAATTCTTTTTCTTTGTTTCTTTTCTTTTTCCTTTTAATTAAAAATCCTAATAAAATTAATTAAGAACATAAATTAATTCTAAATCAAATCTATTTTTAAAAATTAATTAATTTAGCTGTAGTGAAAGGAAATTAATAATTTAAAATTAAAATCTACGTATCAAATGACTATGGTATTTGTTTTTTGTTGAGATTTTTGTTTAATTTGCATCTAATAAACGTAATTGAATCCTAAAAATACAAATACACCTAAAATTCTATGCAATTAACATTCTAGGAATTTTTGATAATTTTTTACAATTTTGAAATATGAAATATGCAGCTAAATGCAAACAAAAGTTAACAAGAAAAATCTACAAAAATTAAAATAATTAAAACGAATCTATTTTTATGAATATTGTAGGAGTATTTTTCGTCGGGCAGAATTCACGCGCTTAGAGCTTCCCCTCTTTGCTTGGAAACATGAAGAGTTTTGGACAAAGGTAAAGTGAGAAATTATGAGTAATTTTTTGCCCGTTTGGATACTCCATAGGAAGCATTTTGCAAAGTTTGACCGGACCTTATTTTGGAGGTTTCCTGCATATCCTTGGCTATAAAGGAATCAGGTCAGTGTAGTTCTGAAACTTTTGTAGTTGTGACTACCAAGAATCTATGATTTCACTGTTGTTGCTTCTGTCTATGCTTACTGAGTTCCTTATTACACCAAAATCAAAATGAAAGGAAACTAAACAAGCCTATCAGCTATGAGTTACATTGTTTCTATCTCTAAATCTTCTAAAACTTGATCTTGAATTTTGGCTGGTTCTTCATGCAGACTCTTATCTGAACCTGGATGCTTGCTAGATATGAGTGCTAGTTTATTCTTCTTTGGCTTTTCGGATCAATATGGGACATGCAAAGGTTGTGACTTCAGTCATGTCTTGATCGGTCCACATCGTTTCTTCGCTTTTGCACTTTGGATTCACTTCTTTTCTTTTCTTTTCTTTATTTTGGATTGAGACGTCTTCTTTTGGTCATCTCGAATCCTGTGTCTTGAGGTAAAAATATGCTCAGACACTAAAACAAACGAACGAACACAATTTTTTCTGCCTCAATTTTTACTAGGAAAATTTTGTGAGTTATTTGTAACAAAAACTCTATACTACTTCACTTTTGAAAGCAATAGAAGGTCAGGATTGGTGTACCCTGAAAAACCGGAGATTAGGGAATGGGGATCCTATGTCCAAAAATAAAAGAAACTAGGTAGTGGAGACCCTATGTTGGAAAAACGACTAGGGAGTGGAGACCCAATGTCTAAAACAAAATCAACTAGGGACTGGAAACCCTATATTGGAAAAGCGACTAGAGAGTTGGGACCCTATGTCTAAGATAAACATCAACTAGGAAGTGGAGATCCTATGTTGGAAAAATGACTAGGGAGTGGAGACTCTATGTCTAAAATAAATATCAACTAGGGAGTGGAGACCCTATGTCTAAAATAAATATCAACTAGGGAGTGGAGACCCTATGCTGGAAAAGATACTAGGGAGTGGAAACCCTATGTCCAAATAAACATCAAGTAGGGAGTGGAGACCCTATGTTGGAAAAGAGACTAGGTAGTGGAGACTCTATGTCTAAAAATCATCAACTTGTGAGTGGAGACCCTATGTTGGAAAAGAGACTAGGGAGTGGAGACCCTATATCTAAAAATCATCAACTAGGGAGTGGATACCTATGTGGAAAAAAGACTAGGGAGTGGAGACCCTATGTCTGAAAAAACTTCAACTAGGGAGTGGAGACCCTATAAAAAACGTAGCTAGGGAGTGGAGACCCTATGCTACCATGAATTTGAACTTTCTTTTTTTCTTTATTTTTTTTTTCATCATCATTTTTTTTTTCAGAGAATGAGTAAATGCGGAAAAGAATTTTGGAGGAGACTTCCCTTTTTGGAGTAGTTGCTGCAAAGCTGTTTCTAGCCGTTGCACAATTTCTTTTTGGTTGCACCTACTTCTTGTGAGATTGCTTTTGGATTGCACCTATTCCCCATTTTTCATAAAAAAGAAAAATTTGTGAGCATGAACGGTGGTTGGTTTTATGGCCTTGAACGTTTCAGTCACTTGATCTCGGCCCTTTCAACTACAACTGGTTATTTCCTGAATACCGATTGTATTTCTAAACTTGGAGAACCTCTGGCTTTTCTAGACTTTTCCATGACGATCAGTCATATGGGACTTAACCTTTTCAAATTTATTTTGCCTTTGTGGGCATTTGAATTTCCTCTTTCAACAGTTTTAGATTTTGAAGCATCGGCCACCATGGCCAGTCAGAGTCGACTTGATGCCCCTGCAGAGGCTAGGTGCCTTTTTGACATATTAGCTCGTATCAAGTGATAATCCTATAAATTAGTCTTGCCATCCTTTCTTTGTCTTAGTTTTGGAACAAAGTTATATCGAAAGGTATTCAAAGAAAAACAAACAATGAAATGGACAAATAAATTTAGCAAGAGGTATCCCTTTCAGGGAAAAGAAAGAAGGACTTATCTGGAGTGTATGCGGACTTTAATGAACGTGACATGCCTCTTGGACTGGATTCTTGATCTATATAAACTGTCCAACTCTCAGAAATTCATCACAACTTATGCCTCAAAATCGAGATACCTTGCCAGGACTCTGTCGATGCCGATGATTGTGAGGATCCTCTTTTCGATCAGTGGTGCCCTTTGCGGGTTTTCACCAGATAACCTGCCTCATTTCACCGTCGCCTTATAAATATCTTTGTGAGTTTTCACTAACAAGACTCTCTTATTTTCAATTTCTCTGCTTACCGTCGCATTATGGTACCCATGAGGGTTTTCACTGATAAGACTCTCTCATTTTATTTCTCTCATTCGGTTGCATCATATCCAAGTAACTGTATTCTCCCATTTAAACATCTTTGCTAGTCGATTGAAAGGACTAGAAAAGGATTTGGGTTAAAGGAATTTGGATTGAATTACAACTTTGGAACCTTTCAGGCGAAACCATCACCAAATCATTGTAGCTTCTGCCATAATTTCAACTTTAGGAAATGTGGATTTTTGTTTTGGTGTGACTGAACCCTACAGAAAGACTGTCTACATATCCTTCAGGAATCAAGTTAAACGTAGTTCAAAGAACTTTGTTGTTGATTTTCTTTTTTATTTATTTTGAAAATTCATTTTTCATCATTTTCTTTTTTTTTTATTCATAATAACTTTCAGGTTCCAAAGAGTGTAATCAAAGAAAAAGGAAACCGACTCAAAGGGTTTGCAATGGTTGGTAATGTTTGGGTAGCGGGAATGAAAGACTTTGGCATCCCAATCAGAGAGCATTAAAGCTTCTTAAAAGGGTCAAACATAATACCTTTTGACTGCATCTGCATTGACAGCTGCTTCGGCGCCATTTCCTTCAATGTTTCTCAAGTACAACTTTTCTTTTGCCAACAATTTTTTAAAAATGTACGGACCTTTCCAATTTGGAGCTAATTTTCCTTTTGCTTCCTCATGATGCGGGAGAATACATCTCAAAACGATTTTCCCCACTTCAAATTTTCTGGGCCGCACTTTCTTGTTATAGGCACGAGCCATTCTTTGTTGGTACAACTGCCCGTGGCAAACTGAGACCATCCACTTTTCATCAATCATACTTAATTGTTCCAAGCAGGTCTTGACACATTCATCATCCTCGATCTCGACTTCAACAACGATTCGAAGAGAGGGAATTTCGACTTCTTCACGTATTACGGCTTCAACGCCATAAACCAATAAGTAAGGCCTGGACCCAATTGATGTGCGGACGGTTGTGCGATATCCCAATAATGCAAAAGGTAGCTTTTCATGCCACTATCTAGGACTTTGAATTATTTTCCTGAGGATCTTCTTGATGTTCTTGTTTGCAGCTTCAACAACGCCATTAGATTTGAGCCGATAAGGGGTAGAATTATGTTGCGTAATCTTAAATTGTTCGCATACCTCTGGCTGTACAGATTTGCAGCATTGTCTGTAGTGATAGTTTAAGGAATACCAAAACGACAAATAATGTTGGAATGCACAAAGTTCACCACTGCTTTCTTAGCGACAACTTTGAAAGTGACTGCTTCAACCCACTTTGTGAAATAATCAATGGCGACCAAGATGAATCTTTACCCATTTGAAGCTTTCGGCTCTATTGGCCTAATAACCTCCATGCCCTAAGCGACAAATGGCCAAGGTGCTGACATAGGATGTAACTCAAAAGGTGGTGCATGAATCAGGTCACCATGTATCTGGCACTGATGGCACTTCCGGACGAAACTTAAACAATCCTTTTCCATGGTAATCCAGTCATAATCTGCCCAAAGGATTTTCTTTGCAAGGACATAGTTGTTCATGTGAGGCCCGCATACTCCCGAATGCACTTTTTCATGATCTTTTCAGCTTCTCGGGTAACTACACACCTCAAGAGATTCAAATCTGAAGTTCTTTTATACAGGACCTCTCCGCTAAAAAAGAAACAGCTGGCAAGCCTTCTGATAGTTCTCTTTTGATCTCATCTGGCCTGCTTGGGATATTCTTCTATTTTCAGAAACCTTTTGATATCATGATACCATGACTGAACATCTAGTTCTATTTTAATTGCATTACAACAGCCATGCCTTTCTCAAATTTAGATTTCCAGCGGGTCAATATGGACATTGCCCGAACACGAAAACATTGAGGCCAAAGTAGCTAATGCATCAACTAACTCATTGTGGAATTGAGGAATATACCTGAAATTGACGGACTTGAACTGTTTGGTTAGATCTTCCACATGTTGCTTGTATGGGATAAGCTTTATGCCTCGAGTTTCCCATTCACCTTGGGCTTGCTGAATGATCAGATCAGAATCTCCCATGATTAACAATTCCTCGACATCCAGATCAACGGCCATGTTTATGCCCATGATGCAAGCTTCATACTCGGCAATGTTGTTTGTACAGAAGAACTGAAGTCGGGCTGTAGCCGAATAATGTTGACCTGTGGGCAAAATTAGAATTTCTCCAATCCAACACCTTTTGTATTTACGGCTTTATCAAAAAACATTTTCCAAGCATTGGTATCATCTGGAATCACTTCAACTGAATTTACTTTATCGTATAGGAAATAGGTGCTCGGGGGTTGGTATTCATCATCAGCCGGTTTCTCAGCTAGATGATCAACTAAGGCTTGGGCTTCCATTGCCTTGCGGGTGACATTAAAAATGTCGAACTCAGTGAGCAGGATTTGCCATTTTGCTAGCCTTCTCGTGGGCATTGGTTTTTGGAATAAATACTTCAGTGGATCCATTCTAGTTATGAGATATGTGGTGTAGGCCAAAAGATAATCTTTGAGCTTCTGAGCGACCCAAGTTAGGGCGCAACAAGTTCTTTCTAACAGAGTGTATTTGGCTTCATAACTAGTGAACTTCTTGATCAAGTAGTATATGGCTTGTTCTCTCTTCCCGGTCACATCATGTTTCTCCAGGACATAGCCAAAGGAATTTTCCAAAACTGTCAGATACAAAACAATGGTCTTCCTGGCTCGGGTGGAACCAACACTGGCAGATTTGACAAATATTCGTTGATTTTATCAAAAGCCTCTTGACATTCATCCGTCCATTTGGTTGCCGCATCTTTCTTCAGCAAGTTAAATATGGGCTCACACACGGTAGTCAGCTGAGCAATGAACCTGCTTATGTAATTCAATCTTCCTAGCAGACTCATGACCTCTTTCTTGGTTCTCAGAGGTAGCAAATCTCGGATAGACTTTATCTTTGTTGGATCTAACTCGATACCCCTCCGGTTGACTATAGACCCCAGAAGCTTTCAAGATGGAACTCCAAATGCATATTTAGCTGGGTTTAATTTCAAATCATACATATGCAGATGCTTAAAGATCTTCCTCAAATCCCACACATGGTCTTCCTGCATTTCAGATTTAATGATCACATCATCTATATACACATCAATTTCCTAGTGCATCATGTCATGGAAGATGGCAGTCATAGCTCTCATGTAGGTTACCCTGGCGGTTTTCAAACCAGATGGCATAACCCTGTAATAGTAAGTGCCCCAAGGTGTGGTAAAAGCCGTCTTTTCTACGTCTTCTTCATCCATCAGAACCTGGTGATACCCAGCATAATAATCCACAAAAGACTGTATCTCATGTTTGGCATAGTTGTCAACAAAAATGTCGATGTTTGGCAATGGAAAGTTGTACTTGGGTCCTGCCATGTTCAAATCCCAATAATCAACACACACTCGGGTTTTCTCGTCTTTCTTTGGCACTGGGACTACATTAGCCAACCGTGTGGTCTCGGACCACTCGTATCACACCAGATTTCAATTGTTTGGTGACTTCTTCTTTGATCTTATCACTGATGTCTATTTTGAACTTTCTTTTCTTTTGTTAGACAGGTGGATAACATGGATCGGTCGGCTATTTATGCACTACCAAATCAACACCCAGTCCTGACATATCATCATAGGACCATGCAAATACCTCTTTGAATTCAAATAAAAGTTGGATCAATGCATCCATAGTTCTTTTATCGGCGTGAATGATTATCATTGTTTCTCGGACCTCTTCTGGACTGCCCAAACGAACTGGCTTTATTTCATTTAAGTTTGGCTTAGGTTTATTCTGAAATTGTTCCAATTCTTGATTTATTTCCCTAAAAGACTCATCTTCATCATATTCCGGTTCTTGATTCATTATTTTACATTTATACAACATTTTAGGATCTAGGCATGAAGTTCGCAAGCATGTCTTGTTATTTATGTCCGCATTATTAGAACTGAAAAGAAAAAGATAAGAAAAATAGCAAAAATCAGAATAAAGAAAAGGAGACATCCATTGACGATGAACTGTAGATTTCATTTTATTGAATTGAAGATATGAGGGTTTACATCGAAATTAAAAGACAATAAAGTAAAATATTGGAGTTACACCCTAGAATAGCTTGTAATGTAGAAAAATGGAAAAACTGGATTAACGGGATTCCCGCCTAACAGGGAATGGAGTAGCTTTCCAATTTTGAAGCTTGGCATTTGGTCCCATGTACAGAACCTAAGTTGTGGTCGTGCCTTCCCCCGACTGGACCATGTGGTATTCATACAATATTTGTTTCATAGCTTCAGAAATATCCTCAATCTCTTCGCCCATGAAGGCCTATTCTTCTTCTTTTTCTTTTACATACTTGGGTTTAAAAAATGACTTGGCGAGATGTAGAACGGGTTAGGGCAGGACCCACCCATTTTTCTTGCGCTCATCAGCCCATCTTATGTCAGCCTCTGTAGCTCGAAACCCTACACCGAGGAACTTCTCAATGACAATCGTAGTGATAGGCTATATGATTCCTTGCAGAGGTACCCTGAGCCCCTTTCTAGGCTTGTACCCATGTCTAATAATTTCAGTAGCGACCATGCCGCTAATGCCAAACAAATCTCTCATACACGATCACCCCACAAGGAATACTTCTCAATCTTCCGTGTTTCATAGCAATATTTGAAAATCAGTAGTCGATCAACCAGGACAGTGCCGCAATACCAATGAAATATCCATAAATCAAAACATAGTGCACCTATAGTATCTACATTCCTCTTAAGCAATACCAAATAGTAATAGCATTCATCTAGACGTATGAAACCGTCCATGTTGTTTAAGAATTCACGACCTTTCCTTCAAACTGAACTGTGACCTTGCACACGCAAACCACTATCCCACACAATATACCGCATCAATCATGACATCATGCAAAGAGTACACGAATCTTATAATCAACTCCGAGTCATAAGCAGAATATATATCCGATCAGTTAGAGACCTTCTTTTTGATCCCATCTAGTGGGAAATCATAATACTCAACATGTCCTCTCGCTAGTAGGAACTATCCACCTTGGACTGCGGTAGAAATCCTTGAGAACTCTTTGGAAATCCTTTTGCACATAGCCAAGCTATCAGAACCAAATCCCTATAACTCAACCAAGCCACGTAGTCACCAAAACCCAAGGGTACGACAACAAAACACCTGTAGAGACTCACTATGTCATAAGTACCCAAAAGAACCGATCATATACATTACATTGCTGATCCAACCTACTACTACACTGTCCCATTTCTTCGAGTTCCTTCTGAATTACCTTCAAGTTGATATTTCTCCTTGACAGAACATCGCGATCCTTAACAAAACTTACCCTATGAGATCCTATAATAATTGACACTACCCGATGGTCCATAAGCCACTGAATCCCCTCGTAAGCATCGTAAAGCACCATAACCGATACACCTACTCTAAAGAGACCTTATGTGAACCTAAAACTGTTTCCTTCACCTCCTTGATACTAAAGTGTATAATCCATAATAAAATAGGAATTCCGCGAATCTCCATACCATCTAATCTAAATATCAAGTTCTAACCATATACAAATCCGAAAAACTCTCAATTGCTATATATAAACCTTAACCTTCTAGAACCTTCTCGAGAGTCATCCACTCTGTCAACTCTTAATTGCACTTCCCTAAACCGGCCGAACTATTTGTTCCCCATTAGCACAACAACATCAAAAGAAGTAATCCACACCTCTAAAAAACCAAGAAAATCCCTACACCATGCGCACTACATCCGTCACGAATAGCAACTCCAATCATTCCATGATTTCCATATAGTCACAAAGCATATTACATCATGCACCAAGAAGTTCCTTGCTTAAGTCATCCTTAAAACCAGACTTGCATGTCATCAATGATTCATAAGTATGCCTCAGACTGAAATCGATACAACACATAACCATGCAATCAATCATCAATAACAGACTCCCCCACTTGTCTCAAAACTATGTAATAAAACATCTTATAACTTAAAATAACCATACTCTATCACTTCCATAATCTTGCACCGAAGCTCAACTCAATCCTTCATAATCTCATGTAACTTAAACCATCTAATACCTCCAATCATCTGTAAATCTCGCATTCACCCTTGTAACGGTCAGTTTAACTATTACAACTGATCCAAACTCAAATTGAACAAATATAACCCACTAATAGAAAAGAAAGCTTGCACATAACATCATAAAAATACACATCCGTAGATTACCTCGCAGTTTGTAACCCACTTGCTTGGCCTCTCTGAGTTCTCAAAGTTCTAAATATTGAAATTTCTTGTTAAAGTAGCTGCTCACTAGCATAACAACTACTGATCACTCATTTGTATTACTTCATATTTGGTATGCTAAAATTACTTGTAGAATTTTACAATTTGTTAGCTAGTTTAGGCCATTTGTCATTAGAAGTCAATTTTAAAACCATGTGGGATTTTAAATGTGTTGAGTCAATTGATAATTGCTTTATGGGGTATAGGAAACTTGATTATCATGCTTAATTGTTAATACCATGTCGAATTTGTGCAAAAATTGAAAATCTTAGGAAGTGTTCCCGATTTTATTTTGAAAACTGCGGCCACACAAGAAATTGTGCGGTGTGCAGAAGTTAAGATTAGGGTAATTGGTCAAGCATGAATCTGTGGAATGCACTTGAAATTGTGCGGATAGTAGAATTTCTATCGCGGCCGCAAAATGACCCAATCTCTATCTTCAGAGAATTGAAATTTTGCGATATCTAATGTGTGGCCGCAATGAGAAAAGTGCGAACCATACCCCAATCTGCAGTCGCACTAATAATTGTGCAGACCGCAGTTCTAGTTCTACTACCACAAGTTCCAATTGTGCGGTCTGCACATCCCAGCATATGGCCGCACTTGTAATTGTGCGGACTGGACTTTCCCACCAACAATTATATTTCACACTGTGTTCCTTGTTATTTCTGAACTTAAATTATAACTGACTCTTACTGCTGCTTGTTATAGATAATAGTTCGATCTCGAGGCCCTGGAGATACTTCAAAGGGGAGGGGTGAACCTTCTAGAGGTCAAGGAAAATATGCCTTACCCCTCGCCCTTCAAAAGATTATAACCAAGAATTCTATAACCAGCCGAGGTAGAAATGTAGAGCCCACCAAATCTAGTTCTTATGCTCTGTCTAGGGAAGCATCAGAGGGCAACTTGGTCGAAGAGCAGCCGACTGTCCAATCAAACCCATCAGGGAGATTCCAACTTCGGAACAAGCCTTCCACATCACAAAGCACCTCCGACGGTTCAGAGAGTACTAGTAAGGCTTCGGAGCCTTCTTCTACACATGTCTCTGAGGCACTAGCGATACCAATTAATGATATTCCGAATGATTGCTAAGGGGGTGATACTATAATTGGCGGCCATTTCAATTTGGCAGTTTTGAGACTGTTCCGAGAGCAGAAGGGCTGGATGTGGTTCACCTAAAGTGTAGTGGATGCAAAAGAGTATCTGGTCCGAGAATTGTATGCCAATTGGCTCATGTAAAGAAAGGGACCAAAGTGACAAAAGTAAGGAATTTGAAGGTGAGATTTGACAAGAACACCTTGAACACCTGCTTGGGGTTTGAGGACATAAAGCATGTACAGTACTTGGAGAAGCTAGTAATGGAAGATGCAGCTTGCCCATGGCTAGTTGAGATTCTTGCAGCCCTAGGGCCACCGCTACCATGAATCATAACAGGGGTTCCTATTCAGCAGAATACCCTATACTTCGAGGCGAAGGGATGGCAGACTTTTGTATGTAGTCGACTAGACCCTTGCCATAATAAAACAAACCTTCCTATTCTGCGGGCAACGAAAGTCAATTCTATTTTTGCTGGGTACCTGATTAATGCGGGTGCCATGATGTCGGCTAACATGTGTGTGGTCGCCAGGCAAGCTAAAACCTCCTACCCGCATCCCAACACTATCACTGAGTACTTTACAGATGCGCGGGTGGAGCCAAATGATTTTGACATGAAGGTTCGGGCTAAGAAGCCATTCTCATGGTATTCCCTGATGGATGCACGTAACCTTAAGAGTAAGGGTCACCCGACTATCACCATTGGCCAGTCTGATGAGCCATATGTGGTACTAGCAGAGACAGCTAATATGACATCTACTTGAGTAGAGCCTTCAACTAGTGCGACTGCCATGCCCCCACCTTCAGCCTTAGTACGTTCCACCTTGGCTTCAAAGCCGGTGCCTATGCCTACTACTCCACTCTTTGCACTGCGAGTCTCCCAGACACTGGTGAGCATCAAAAACTGGATGCATACAGCTACTGCAAAGCTGTCTGACATATCCAGTGTTATAGTAGCATAGTCATCCATTCTGGCACCTCAGATTGATCCAATAGTGGAGGAGACTTTGAAGAAGTTCCTGGAGAACCATACCACAATATCAAACACATTGGTACAACATGGAGCAGTGATTGAGGAGGCAGGAAAGGAAGTCAAGAAAATGCGAAAGTCCCAGGCTTCTAAGAAATCAGTTGACAAGCTTAGGAGAGAGATGACAAAGATTGCAGCAACTGAAGATCTTCCCTTTGAAATGCTGATGGATTCAGCTCTGACAACACCAGCAGAACCATCAGCCCCAGTGACACCAGCTGGCCAGTCTGAGGAGCTAGGCCTGACTGCCGACATGCTTAGGCAGTACACCAGATGTTCACCATTCTAGTTACTCCCAGAGCCGAGAATGATGAGATCCAGTTAAATGAGACAAATGACGGTAATGATGCTGTGGACACAGAGATGTCCAAGGTGACATCAGGAGTCTTCTTAACTCTTACCCTTTCTTACTCATATTTTGTTAACGTTAGGGACAATGTTTATTTTTTTCTAGGGGGAGGGAGGGGTGGGGAGGGTGGAGTTTATTTGATTTATTTGGATGATGATTCTGATACATTTTATTTGTATAACTGACAATATTTTCTTCTTCTCGTAATTTTGTATATATTCTCTCCTCTCTTTTCCTCTCTAATTATGTAAATTTGTTACGCTTTCAATAGTTTGCTTTGTAGCTTCTTTATTCTGTTTTCTTATTAGTTAATTCTTAATTTAGTAGATTCTTTTTAATTTAGTAGCTTCTTTTTAATTTAATAGCTTCTTTCTTATTTAGTAGCCAATTTTTATGTTTTAGTGGACAATAAGGCTTTGATTTTCTTAATGTCACGATTCTTTTGAAAGGTAATTTTTGTGTGAACCGGGTTACTCTTTCCAACAATGGATGACTTGACAACCTTCTTAAGTGATTGGGTCCGTATTTGGTGTCCAGGGAGTAATAATGAATAAAAAGAGCTGATTAAGTCAAACTCGAAGAGTCAAACATGCTTCATTTGGCACCAACACATTTAACTATGTGCATATGGTTAGAGACATGGATTTTAAAAGGAAATAGCTCCAGTTAGTGATTTGGTGACTCTTGTGTTGACGTTGATACCATCGAGTGGTCTAATTGGACCATAGTGATCTACAATCTTGAATGTGGTCGTTGTGGGCCCTTAACTCTATCCTCTTTAATAATCTAGTTGCGTGAGCTGTGTCATGCTTTGTTGCTAGTTTGAGTACTTGTGCCGAAGATTTAGAACTTGCCCCAAATGTGTTTTGAGGCGAAATCCTATGTTTTGCTTGGCTTGAGAAATAATTGTAGGCTTTTCTTGGCCCGTTTGAGATTTCTATTGTCTACCAATGATGTCCATCCCTAGTCAACCCCTAAGCCATTAGCCTTTCTAATTTGAAAACCATGATACAAGACTTCACCTGTTCTATAGTCACCCTCTCTTGGCACCCGAGCTTACTTTAACACTCATGTAAAACAATTGGCTAAAAATGTAAGGTTGGGGGAAAGACAAGGAAATCAAAGAAATGTATTAAGGTGCAAAAAGAGAAAAAGAAATGACGAGAAAGAAAGACAAAAAAGAAAAGAACGAAAAGAAGAATGCAAAAATTGAATAAATGAAAGAGTTGAAGGGATTCAAAGAAAGGCAATGATCCCAAACATGAAAAAACATGAATGAAATGATCAATAAAGAGTGATTTTAAGTCTCTCTAGTCCCTCGAGGAAAAGAACATGCCTCAAGGAATCAGTAAAGCATGAGCTGAGAATTGAAAGATGGAATGCTTAAGGAAGGTGTAACCACTTATCCACATTGTATCAATTTCCAATCCAAAATCCTTCATTGCATCCTGAAGTCCTACTTGATTTCAAGCCGAGTGAGCTACATTAGTGGTGATTTACATGAGGGGCAAGTTTATGATACCAGAAGCTGTACTTGTGATATTCTTTAGAGAGAGATAAGTAAACCTTTCATAAATTTGAATTGAGTGCTAAATTATTAAGTGAGCTTGGCAAATGGAGAGTAGAGGAGTAGGAGTTGGGATTCACCATGACCTACGAGATATAGCGGAAGTCCTTGATGAGCTAAGACAACCCTTTATGCTCGAATGTCACATTAGAGCTATACGTGCATAAATGTTTAACATGTTGCCTTGTTAATAATGCATGTGTGGTGTGAGTAGTTGTTGGTCCTAACTGAGGTGTGAATGATTCACCCGTGGCTGGTTATAATGTCCTTTAACATTTGGAGGTGAGAACTATTTTATTTGCTTGAGGACAAGCAAAGAATTAAGTTTGGGGGAGTTGATAAGTGGGGATTTTGACAACTTATTAGCACATTTTAGCTTTTGTTTTAGTCTAAAAGCGTTTAATTTTGTTCCCGAAGACTGATAAAATGTGTGTAATTGAAGGAATATTGGAAGGTGAACTCTTGAGATGAAATAAAACACAAGAAGGATTAATCTGATCTCAAGGACACAAAAGGCACAGAAGCTCAGAAGTGCGGACTGCAAAATATCATATGCGGTCGCAGAGTATGAAGAAAAGGCCAGTAGAAAATGTTGTAAAGTGCGGCCCACACATGAATTGTGCGGCCGCCAAAGATGGGCCATGAGCAAAGTTCAGAGATAATGCATTCCAAGTTCATCAAAAGTGCGGACCGCACAAGGATTGTGTGGCAGCAGAAGAAGAGCTATGCGGCCACATATGTAATTATGTGGACAGTAGAAGAGCAAGATGTTGCCGTAGTTACAAATATGCGGACCGTAGAAAGAGGGACATGCAGCCGCAGATCAGAATTATGCGGCCCCTAACTTCCAGTTCCTGACAAGTTAAAGAATTCTATGGACCGCACTTGGAATTGTGCATCCTCTGAACCACCCGAAGGAAACTTTTGTCCGAAATTTCCAAAAATATCCATCCCTATATAAACAGACGAATTTCACATTTTTAGGTCAACTTTTGACATTTGCAGCTATAGTAGTCGTTTCTCTTTACTTCTTTTAGTAATTTTCTTTTTCATATTTTGGGATATTTGATCATAGAATTTATTATTTTTATTTTACAATATGAGTTTAATTATCAGTTCTTCTTCTACTTCATCAATTTCAAGCATGAGTAGCAAGATTTTTACTAGGGTTGTGACCCAAACATAGTGACCTTATGGGTGTTTGATTTAGTGTTTATTTGTGGTTGGGTGTTTATTGTTTAGCCTTTTTCATGCTTTAATTTGTGGAATTAATGGTTGCAAATATTAGTTCATACCTATTTGACTTAGTCTCTACTTCAGAAAGAGAGACTTAGTCTAGGAAAACTTGGCAAAAAAGAAATGGGTCAATCGAGAGATTGATAATCCCAATTAAAGGGTTCAACCTAGAGATAGTAATAACCCGACTTGAGCTTTTATAACCGTTTTGTGCAACACCTATTTGGACTTGAGAAAGCCAAATTGGGCAAAGTCACTCTCTGACCGAGAGGTATTGAGTGGGTAATTGAGTTTAGATAGGTATAATACACCCCAATAAATAAAATATGCATTAAGGCTTATATCCCATTAGGCAAACACCTAGGTAATAGTCATAGCCCTAGTCTTTTACAAAATTTTAAAAACAACAAAAACAATTTCCTAGTTTCATTTCTTTACTTCGCAATCTTAGTTTAAAATAGGCATAGAACCAACACCAATATGTGGAAATGTAAATTGACATAGTTCAAACTCATACACTAAAATATATACTCCTAAACCCACGTATAGCTCCCTGTGGAATTCGGCCCTGGCTCATTGTTGGGTATTACTATTGCAATCAATCATTTCATAACCTTGATTTGAGGTGTGATTTTGGACGAGACCAGTAAGCATCTTTAACTAGTTTTCAATCAATTCAACTATGTTTTCATAAATGTTAGCATCAAATCTATGCATTTCAAAGTAGAAATTGGGGGGTTTTGGGTAAAATTTGGGAATTTTATAAAATTGAGATTTAGACCTCGAATTGATGTTGGATTTCGAAACAAATCACATATTTGGGCTTTGGGGTGAATGAGTAATCAAAATTTAGTCTGAATCTCGGATTATGACCATGTGGTCCCGAGTTAAATTTTTCTTGACTTTTTCAATTATGATCATAATCAATTCTTTTTATTTGTGGGTAGTTTCTTAAGCTTGTTTTGAATTGTCACAGCAATATTTGGCTAGATTCGATTGGTTTGGAGGCTTTTTCTAAAGGAAAAGCCATGGTTGATGATTGATTGTGTTACAGAATACGGTAAGTGTCTTGTCTAGCTTTGTTGGGGAAATTTTTGCTACATGTGAGGGTGATGCAAAATTGAGGTGACGAACGTATATTCATGTGCTAGGGTTTCCATGCTGGGGAGGGGAAATTATATGCTTTTTTGTGCTTTGTTGACCTCGGTGATCCCTTGAATTATGCTTCATTTAATTTCATGTCTAAACTCAATTATCTATATTAGAAATTGTATATGGTCGAGGTCATATGCCTTTGATCCATAGGCTTGAGAGATCGCCCGAAGCCAAAGTTCCGGCGAGATCAAGTTCGAGTTCGAGGGACAAGACCCAATGTCGAGGATAGAGCACGATGCATACCGAGGTCGAGTATGGTCGACCCGAAATAGTACCATTATGGATTTGTAACAGATTAAGCTAGATTCTTTCCAAATCCCCTAGATCCTGGCACAAATCCGAGAATAGGATTGTACGATTCCGTACTAGGCGGTTAGACAGCTGTGTCAAGAATATTCCTTGTTGTAAATAGAAATATACCTTATTAAGGATTCACCTATTATATGAAGGGGACCCCAATCATTTGTAAGTTCATCTGATCATTGGCAAGAATATACTATCCTATATTTCTCTCTTATTGTTCATCAGAATTGTCTTTTACATTTATTGTTTTTACTTTATTGCTCTTAATGCACCTCGAGGTCACTAAGCTCTAGGTCACTACTGCTGAATAACATTAGTTTGATTCACGTGTTTCTTTCACTTATACTTCTTCTTTCTTGACTATTAATATGTATTGAACTAAATCACATATATTTAAAACCACAAATCAAATTTAATTATTACTCGTATTTTTGAGGCAAACAGTTTGGCACCTACCGTGGGGCTAAAGTTAATAGTTTTTTTCTTTACTGATTCTCTTTACCAACGTTATCTTTACACTTCTTCTTGTCAAGAAATTTTTATTCTCAGGCTGAAACATGTCGAGCTCACAAAATGCACCTTTTCATGACAACAAAGATCTTGGTGAAAACAATAATATAGGGGTTGGTGTACCACCAATAAACACTAGGGAAATGCCAAACATGGAACTAGTTGATGTTAGTTCACACATTGCTCTAATGCAGATTTAGGAACAGACCCTGGAGGGAGTGTATGCAGGGAAGTCGACTTGGTGGCCAAGTAACACAAGGAGTGGGTGATGCGGGAATTAGCCTCTAAGTGATATTTGAGATGCTGCAAGCTCAACAGATCCCCATTGCTCAACTTCAAAGTCAAAATAAAACTCCGAGTGTAGCTGAACATGAAAATAATCGACGTGCTGAGCCATCGCCAGAAAGGTCAATTGGAAATAACTCGAGGACTAACCCTACCATTACGAGGATGCTCTAAGAGCTCACCAATAGGATCGAGTCCGGAGAAAAGAAGATTGAAGACAATGATAAAAATTTAGAAACTTATAATTCCCGTGCTGGCCAAATACAGGGGCTCCTCCAGTTTTGAAACGATTAGATGACAAAAAGTTCATACAAAAACCATTCTCCCAAAGTTTGGCTCCGACGCCTATTCCTAAGAAGTTTTACGTTCCCGATATACCCAAATATAATAGGACAACTGACCCTAACGAGCATATTACTTCATACTTTTGCAGTGATTGACCTTAATGCTAATGGTGATCCCCAAGGTTCAACGAATGAATGAAGCTATGATCGTACCCGGATAGAGATGATGGTCTTTCTCTGATGTCTCCAAGCCGGCCATAGGATCAAAGGAAATAACTTGAATGATGATGAGATAGAATCAGTCTCATTGAAAAAATTTGTAGAAATATTGTCGAAAGGAGCTATGATTTGGTATCAGAACTTACCTCCTAACGCTATTGACTCATTTTCTATGTTAGCAGACGCCTTCATGAAAGCGTATGCGGGGGCCATAAAGGTGGCCACGAGAAAATCGGATGTCTTCAAGATAAAATAAAGGAATGATGAGATGTTGAGGGAGTTCGTGTCTGGGTTCTAGATGGAGCGAATACAGTTACCACTGGTCTCAGATGCCTGGGCCATACAAGGTTTTATGTAGGGTTTAAATGAAAGGAGCTCGATTATCTCTTGAAGCAGAACCTAATCGAGTATCCAGCTGTGACGTGGTCATATGTTCACAAATGTTATCAATCAAAAATCAGGGTCGAGGACGACCAGTTGGGAGCCACCTCAGGTTCAATTCATTCTAACAGATTGGCAGCCAGACCCCGAGGGATACATACAGAGAATCGAGGTCAACTAAAGAACGGTATGAACTGTATATTGATCCGAGAAATAATGGTTCAGGCCGTACGCTCCTCGAAATAATTGGAGAAATGATCGAGGCCCAAGTTATCGAGGACTCATGAGTAAGAGTGGGTTCGATAAGCATATTGACCCTAGGGAGGAACCCTGATTGTCGGAGTACAACTTCAGCATAGATGCATCGTGGATCGTATCAACTATTGGAGAATCAAAGACACCAAATGGCCCAGGCCTATACAAACTGATCCTTCCCAAAGGAACCCGAACTTGATCTGCAAGTATCATGGCACATATGGTCATAGAACAGAAGATTGCGGGCAGCTAAGAGAAGAAGTGGATCGATTGTTCAACGAGGGCCATCTTTGAAATTTTTTAAGTTATCTAGCCAAGAATCACTTCAGGGAGAGCGATGCAAGGAAAAATAAGCAAGAAGAATCACAACATATAATCCACATGATCACCGGCGGAGTCCATGTCCCTAAAAGACCTATATTCAAACGCACCAAGGTATCAATCACCAGACAAAAAGGGACTTGGAGCTATGTGCCCGAGGACGCCTTATCATTCTGTGATAAAGAAGCAGAAGGCATATCTCAGCCACACAATGACGCCCTAGTAATCTCTATCCTTTTAAATAAAATTCAAGTTAAACATATTTTAGTGGATCCAGGTAGCTCAGCAAACATAATTAGATCGAGGGTCGTAGAGCAACTTGGCCTGTAAGATCAAATTGTACTTGAATCCCGGGTCCTAAATGGCTTTAACATGGCAAGCAAAATAAGAAAAGGCAAGATTCTTTTGCCAGTAAACGGGACCATACAAGACACTAAATTCCATGTCATTGAAGGTGACATGAGGTATACCACACTCTTCGGGAGACCATGGTTACACAATATGAGGGTACTGCCTTCAATTCTTCACCAGATAATGAAGTTCCCAACAGAAGAAGGAGTGAAAACAGTCTACGGAGAGAAACATGCTGCAAAGGAGATGTTTGCAATCGAGGAAGTGGTATCGATACTAGAGCATTCAACCTCAGAGAAATCGAGCAACGAAGGTAAACGGGCGGCCACATAGCAATCACCGCCTCCAGCCTCGACGGAATTGGAGCAGCAGGTAATCGAAGACGAATATGAAGATTTCCTTACTCCTCGAACCTTCATCATTCCCGATGAGTTTGATGCAACCAAATCAACTATCGAGGAGTTAGAGAAGGTCATTTTGATTGAATACTTGCCCGAGAGAAAGGTATACCTGGGAACGGGATTGATCCCTGAACTAAGGAAAAAACTCATTCAATTTCTTATAGATAATATGGATTGCTTTGCTTGGTCCCATTTCGATATGATAGGGATTCCATCGGAAATCACCACACATCGGCTAAGAACTGATTCCAAGTTCAAACTGGTTAAGCAAAAAAGGAGGCCTCAGTCTAAGGTAAAGCAAGCTTTCATAAAAACGAGTTAACCAAACTTCTTAAAATAGGATCTATCCGGGAGGTAAAATACCCCGAATGGTTAGCTAATATCATTTTAGTTCCTAAAAAAGGAAACAAACTTAGAATGTGCATAAATTATAAGTACTTGAACAAAGAATGTCCAAGATTCTTTCTCTTTGCCAAACATCGATCGTATGATCAATGCTACGGCCGACCACGAGATCCTAACTTTTCTCGATGCCTACTCCGGGTATATTCAGATTTAGACAAACCCGGAGGACTAGGAAAAGACATCATTTATTACTAAGTTTGGAACTTATTGTTACAAATTAATGCACTTCGGGCTAAAAAATGCAGGAGCTACATATTAACGCCTAGTTAACAAAATGTTCGAAGAGAAAATAGTAAAACAATGGAAGTTTATATTGAAGATATGTTGGTTAAGCCCCTGCGCACAGAGAACCTTTTAGCTCATTTGCAGGAAATATTTTAAATCTTGAGGAAGTACAACATGAAGCTTAACCCGGATAAATGTGCCTTCAGAGTCGGCTCGGGTAAGTTCCTTGGCTTCGTGGTGTAAAATTGGGGTATCGAGATTAACCCCGATAAGATCAAGGCCACTGAGGATATCACAATCATGGATAGTGTAAAGGTCGTGCAAAGGCTAACAGGGCAACTAGCTGCTTTGGGTCGATTCATTTCCTTGGTCAAAAAGAAAAAAGGATTTTGTATGGACCCCGGAGTGTCAACAAGCCTTAGAAGAATCAAAGAGATATCTATCAAGCCCGCCTTTGCTTCACACCCCAAAGGTAGATGAAAAACTTTACCTATACTTAGCGGTGTCCGAGATAGCGGTGAGTGGGGTACTAGATCGAGAAAAGCAAGGTAAGAGCAAGGTACGCAATTCCTTGTTTATTATGTAAGCCGAACTTTAGGAGATGTTGAAACTAGATACCCCCACGTAGAAAAATTAGCACTTGCATTGAGAAGCGCATCTAGAAAGTTAAAGCCATATTTCCAATGTCATCCCATATGTTTATTAACCACCTACCCTCTTTGGAACATTTTGCATAAGCCTGAGTTGTCGGGCCGACTGGCCAAATGGGCTGCCAAACTTAGTGAGTATAATATCGAATATCAACCCTCTACTTCCATCAAGTCTCAAATCTTACCTGACTTCATGGCTGATTTTATGCCAACCCTCGTACCCAAAGTGGAGAAATAACTCCTACTATGTTTGGGTACCTCATTAGGGGTATGGACCTTTTTTACGGATGATGCCTCGAATGTGAAAGGGTCCGGGGTTAGCATTGTCTTGAAGCCACCCACGGGTGATACCATTAGACAATGTATCAAAACTTATAGATTGATTAACAATGAGGCCGAGTATGAGGCCATGATTGCATGTCTTGAGATAGCTAAGAGCTTAGGAGCAGAAATTATCGAAGCCAAGTGCGATTCTCTACTTGTGGAAAACCAAGTCAACAAAAGTTTTGATGTTTGAAAGGATAGTATGCAACAATACTTGGATAAACTACAGGTAATTTGCACCACTTCAAGGAGTGAACGTTAGATCCTCAGTCGAAGAAGATGACATCGTCCCGGGGACTGTCGTCCAGTTATCCAGGTCTGTGGTTGAAGAGAGTCATGCTGAGATAAATTCAACAAGTTTGACATGGGACTGGAGGAACAAGTATATCGACTATTTGCAGAATGGAAAACTTCCCTTGGACCACAAATAATCGATGGCCTACGGAGCAAGGCTACCAGGTTCGTGTTAGATGAAAATGAAACATTGTACAGGAGAAGGTTCGATGGACCACTGGCGGTACGTTTAGGGCCGGGGGACACCGATTATGTTCTACAAGAGGTCCACAAAGGTACTTGTGAAAATCACTCCGGCGCCAAATCTTTGGTTCACAAAATTATCAGAGTAGGTTATTATTGGGACAACACGGAAAAAGACACTAAGGAATTTGTCAAAATGTGTGATAAGTGCCAACGATTTGCACCGATGATCCATCAGCCTGGAGAAAAACTGCATTCGATTTTATCCCTGTGGCCTTTCATAGAATATGTAGTGGACATAGTCGGAACCCTACCAACGGCCCTAGGTAAAGCTAAGTTTATTTTGTTTATGATTGATTATTTATTAAGTGGGTGGAAGCACAAGCCTTCGAGAAGGTTCGAGAAAATGAAGTTATTGACTTCATTTGGGACCACATCATATGCCGATTCGGGATACCTGCCGAGATTGTATGTCACAATGGAAAATAATTCATCAGCAGCAAGGTGACAGGGTTCCTCAAAGCACATAAAATGAAGAGGATTTTATCGACACCGTACCACCCAACTGGAATTGGACAGGTCGAGTTAACAAATAAAACTATCATTCAAAACTTGAAGAAAAGATTGGATGATGCAAATGGGAAATGGAGAGAAGTTATACCCGAGGTCCTTTGGGCCTATCGAACAATATCAAAGTCTAGAACTGGGGCTACCCTGTTTTCTTTAGAATATGGCTCCGAGGCCCTTATCTCTGTCGAGGTCCGAGAACCTAGTGCTAGGTTTTGACATGCATCAGAGGATTCAAATCACGAGGCCATGAATACCAGCCTCGAGCTTTTAGACGAAAAATGAGAAGCATCGCTCATTCGGATGGCCGCGAAGAAGTAAAAGATCGAAAGGTATTACAATAGAAGGACCAACCTTCAACACTTTAGAATCGGGGATTTAGTTCTACGGACAGTCACCCGCAATACTCATGACCCGAATGAAGGGAAATTGGGCTCGTATTTGGAAGGACCCTACCAAGTCCTCGAAGTTGTCGGTAAAGGATCTTACAAACTTAGCCCGATAGAAGGTGAACAACTACCAAACACTTGGAACATATCATTACTCAAACGATGATACTACTAAGGTCTGGCTCTACCTTCTTGTCCATTTAAGTTTAGAGCTAACTCAGTACAGGTTTTTGATTGAAGCAACCGAAGATACACTTTTTACACGAAAGCCTTAGGTTTTAAAGCATGCGTTGCACAATTTTTCCCTTAGACCAGATTTTATCCCAAATGGGTTTTACCGGCAAGTTTTTTAATGAGGCAAAAACTATATACTATCTAAGGAAAACTCAAACAGTATCCAAGGCTTCTTTTCCATGAACCTCGAATACTTGGGGCATCACCCTTGGAGAATATATTTTCGAGGAAAATACTTCACGCATAAGAGGGCCTCGATAGGAGAACTTTGTAATGGGCCAAATGGTAAAATGAACCAAATCCATATAGAATAGTCGAACCCCGACGGCAAAACATGTACACATGTGTCAATTATTTGAAGAAGCAGCCTGTTTATACAAAAAATTCAACACAAGTCGAGGATAGATAGAAAGGATACTTTATATTCATGGGGGATGTTTTACAAAATATATTTACAATTCCCACAAGAGGCCCTTACACACAAAAGAAAAAGAGAACCTAATCTATTTTGGGGTTACGTTCCCAAAAGCAGCTTCCTCGGGAACCACACCCTTGGCAGCTCTATCTTCGAGAGCCTCCTTTTCCTCGAGAATACCTCCTCACCTTCCCCGCCCTCGGAGCCGCTCATAGTATCCTTGTCATCAGAAGAGACAAGAAACCTGGCAATGGTTTTCCGCGCCTTTGCTTCGACTATCTCTTAGTATGGTCGAACACTCGGGCGTGGATTTCTTCGAGAGTCTCCCTTCGGGCATGACACTTGGCCAACTCATTACTCCGTTTTTCCCTATCAGAGTCCTCCCTCAGCTCTGCTTGAACAACCATGACATCTTTTAAGTATACGGCGATGGTCTTGTCAGCTGTGGCCTTCATTTTCTCAACTTCAGCCTCAGCTTGTGCAGCTTTAGCTCGGGCTCTAGCAAGCTCTGCCTCTAACTCCTTGATATTCCTGGCCTAGGCTAGACCCTTTGCTTTAATGCCTCGGAGTTGAGATTCATCCGGGGTCAGTTGGGCTGTAACAACGTCCTTATCGGGAGCGAGCTGATCCATGTTCTTTTTCCACCTATGGCAATTAGCCGTAACTTGATCAACCTCATTCCGAAGCTGCCCAATCATCTCCAACTTCTGTTATAGTTGAGACATTGAAGTATTAGCCTCCAAAGTAAGGCAAAAAAGACCATACCCTATTAAAATAATAGCTACCTACTCATCTAGCTCGACCTCGTTTTTTTCCAAGCATTGGCCAATTCAACCCGAAGTTCCTTAAGCTCCTCCTCTTTCTGGCTGCAGAGAAGCCTTAGGGACTTCTCTTCACCCGAAACCCTCCTGAGCTAGGCCTCACATTGGCTCAGCTCAGCTCTAAACTTGATGATGCCCTATACATGAAAGGAAGATATGTCAGTCAAAGGAAAGGAAGGGAAGAGGAAGTTACAATGATGAAAGTTAGCATTTACCTGAGAAAGAAGACGTTGAGCCTCCTCAAAAAGGGTGGATGCATCGTTAAGGTCAGCAACATCATCAACCCCGGTGTAACAATCCCGAATGAGGTATTCTTCGAGGATCTTGGTCGGATCAAGTGTTTTCAAAGCCCGAGCATCCTTTATATTCTACTCAAAGTAAGCTGGAAGAGAATGTGAGTGACCCATTGTCACAACCCCGAGCTCCTCACTCGGTGCAATCTGGCTAGTATCGGTCCTCTCAGTGATGGTCCCCATCGGTATATTTGTTGAAGAAGGAGGTATGATCTCGACCTCGGGGGACTCGAGAGCTTTTTTTGAGTCTCTATTCAGAGTTACTTCATTGAGTGGCAAGGCATCTAGTTTGGAGGCATTGACAGCTTCGATTGGTTTTCTGGTTGGAGGTACCAGCACTGATTCATCACCAATGTTCCCTTCATATTCCATGTATTGAATGGCTGAATCCAAGTCCATATAAGTGAGTCTTCTCCTCGGCTTTCGAGCAGGTTCCGCCTCTTCTTGGGAATGTTTGGTCTTCGAAGCCCTTTTTTCTTTTATTTTCGTTCCCTGATTTCATGATCGAGGACACAGTCTTCTCCCCGGGTGGAGCTGGCCTTATTTCGAATACATCTCCAATGCCTGCACAAATACACATGAATAAGTTGACGCCACCAAAAAATCATAAATATCTGAAACTTGGGAAGAGAATTTACCATGATGTTTGGACTCCCATTTGCCCCTCGATAATTCATGCCATTTGCGCGTATGTAGGAGGAAGAGGCAGCTAACTTTCAGACCCAATCCTCGAGGTCGGGGACTGTGTGAGGCGCCCAGGCGGTGGCTGCAGAAAGGATAAATGCGTTATAGGACACAAAAACTAAATATAAATAGATACTGGGAAAAAGAACTCCACTTATAATTAAAGTTCCACCTCTCCAGGAACACCATTTTATCCCTAGGGATGACATCCGAAGTCCTTACTCTGATGAATTGACTCATTCAGCCTCGATCTTTGGTTTCGTCATCACTAAAAAATAAGGCTTTCTTTGTTCGATATTGTAGCTTGACAAGCCCTCAAAATGGCTGGGGCTGGTACAATCAAATTAGATGGTTGAGTGTGAATTCCAACCCCTCAGCCTATTTGGAAACGTAGTGCAGCATGATCACGATGCGCCAAAAGGAGGGGTGAATTTGGCCTAGGGTGATCTCATATGTTTTGCAAAAGTCAATCACTACCGGATCCAGGGGACCCGGTGTGAAGGGGTAAGTGTAACCACTTAAAAACCCCACACATAGGAAGTAATTCTTTCCTCGAGGCTCGGAAACTGAACCAGGACCTCGTCCCCCCAGCCACAGTCCCTCTTCATTGCTTTGAGGTACTTCTTTGATATCAAACTGAGATATCGAAATGCATGTTCGCATCGGCTTGGAATATCGAGGGGATTTTCAATATTGAAGTCCTTCTTACTCACGCAAGGGCCGGGGGTGATTTCTTCAAGAGTCAACGGCACCATCGATTTGGTCGGCTGGGAGGTAGAAAAAGACGATGCTTTATCTTTTTTGGGAACTATTTTGGAAGTTTTGGCCATGATTGTAAGCTAAAAAATATAGACGGCAGCAGAACGTGGTATTTTACTGGAACTTGACATTTTTCGGCGCTTAAATGAGGCGGTGAAAATAGGTGATTAGAGAAATAAATGAAGAAGAATCAGAGTAAAAGTGATGAAAGAGTAAAGTCCTTTCTTCAAAGAAGTAGCCTTATATTTATAAAAAGGAGATGAGGGTTCGGCGACACTAATGGGCGACCAGTACTGGGGTGCATTTAATATTTTGGGATAGTGAACTGAAGGGTCGTTTCAGTCACTTTGAGTGCCTGTGTTATGGAAATGACACATCATCATTATAGACTTTGGGATATCGAGGTTCAAATCGTTTCTAATCATCTTACTCTAAGAAGCGGAGACTATTTGTATACGGTCAAGATCGTATGCCTTCGATCCTTAGGCTCGAGAGATTGCCCAAAGCCCGAAGTTTTGGTGTGATCAAGTTCGAGTTCGAGGGACCAAACCCAAGGTCGAGGACAAAGCATGATGCATACCGAGGCCGAGTATACTCGACCCCAAAATAGTATTGTTATGGATTTGTAACAGATTAAGCTAGATTCCCCTAGATCATGGCACGAATCCCGAAATAGGATTGTACGATTTCGTACTAGACGGTTAGAAAGCTATATCAAGAATATATTCCTTACTCTAAATAGAAATATACCTTATTTGGGATTCTCCTATTATATAAAAGGGACCACAACCATTTGTAAGATCATCTGATCATTGGCAAGAATAGACTATCCTACTTTACTCTCTTATTGTTTTTCAGAATTGTCTTGTACATTTATTGTTCTTCCTTTATTGCTCTTAATCCACTTCAAAGTCACTAAGCTCGAGGTCACTACTGCTGAATAACATTGGTTTGATTCACTTGTTTCTTTCACTTTTACTTTCTATTTCTTGATTATTAATTATTATTGAACTAAATCACATATCTTTAAAACCAAAAATCAAATTTAATTATTACTCATATTTTTGAGGTAAACATAAATCATGTTAGAATATATGACATCTTAAAAGGATTTAATGTGCTAATTTTGAGATTCGTTTACATGCTTAAATTGATCGTAGCATCATGAACCTTTGTCTATACCTGTTATTGTCATGTTACTTGAGCTTCATTATTCTGCAATAAAATATGATGACTGGGGGCCTTAGGGCTATATTTGGCACAATGGATATTTCTATGTGGTTTGTATAATGTTAGTACGATGAGTATTATCGTGCGGTTTGAAACATGATTTGTTGATTGGTTGTTACCATGTGAGAAGAATGGGAGTTGGATTATTGACATGATTACTCGTTCTTTAAAAACATACATGCCCTCTAAATTTTTTTTGTTATTGTTTGTTATTTGTATGTTGCTTTCATGTTGGTGTTCTTTATGTAGTTACCTATATGTTTCCTAATTGGCATGTTACTATTATGTATATGTTTCTACCTTGTTGTTTGTTACTGTTACTCCTACGCTTTTACCTGATTTACTTATTCTACGTGCCCGTTTTGAATTCATGCATTTACTTGTTATTAGCTCGCACATGTTACATGCCTCTAATTGTTACGTGATTTACTTATTAGATTCCTTGTCCTGCTACATGCCTTTACTCACTACATGATTTTACTTATTACATGCCTTCACTTATTATATGCATTTACTTGCCACATGCCTCCACTGTTACACCATTTCATTTGTTAAATGCTTCTATGTGATACTTATTTTTACTTGTAGTACATCCTTACATAGTCAGATTGTGTGACTTTTAGATTATTTGTTTGTTTATGGTTTGTGGAAGCTTTGTCTTTATATGTAGGGGACCATCTCCGGGGTACTGTGTTTCCCATCTTACTTTGTTTGAGTTCAAATGTCCTAGTTGAATTCTGCCTGTTAGGCTTTATATTATTACTATCACGACCCAAACCGATGGGCCATCATGAGTGTCCAAGTCATACCTGTCGAACACCTCTAAGCATGCGTCTAAGATATAAACATGAATTAAAGGTAGGTCATGTATAACATTTGTCAATATACTGTTGAATCACGTGAATAACATACATGAGGAAAACATGTCCAAAAGACATATATACATATACATGCGGAATACAGTAGGTCGAGCCGACAAGGCTGCTATAGACAACTATATATCAAAAACTAGAAGCCAACAAGGGCACATACTATCCAACTATACATGATTGTCTATAGACCTCTAATAGAGTATACAACTGTATAAAGAACGATATTGACCCCATTTTACCCATATCTACATATAAAAATAGCGTACCAAAATCAATAGTAGTTCCGGATCAAGTGGACCACACCAAATCTTGCTTAGCTAAAATCCTAAGAAGGAGGGCCGTCAGCCTGTCTACCTATACCTACGGGCATTGATGGTAGGATATAATCTCATGGTTTAATCTCTTATTGCACTCCAATTTACTGCACTTTAATTGAGTTTGAGCTTTAATTGCTAGTGTTTTGCACTTATTGCATGTTTTATTCCTTGTAGGAGTGGTTCTGGGTGATGTAGATGTTATGAAATGAATTCGGGCCATTTAGAGCTTTCAAGTCTGAGCAATAGCCCAAGGGATTAAGCAAGGATCACGTTCGGGGGTCGAGAACCACATTTGAACTTCAAAAATAAAAAAGCTGGTTTTTAGAAAAGTCCACAGCCGTGGCGCGTGGGGTGACACGTGGCATGCGATGGCTGTACAAATGTATTGTCCTGTCAAATTCCATGGTGCGTCACCCCATGTGGTGCGCCTGTGCAATTTTTACAGAGCCAGAATCCTATTTCGCGTAGGAAAAGATGTTTTTGTCTGGGGCCAACCTTACTTAGTATAAATACATGTAAAAACATTATTTTGAGGACTTTTTACACATCTTAAACCTAAGGAAGCTAAGGAGGAGGTTGAGAAGAAAAGTCCAAGGATTTCATCATTCAATCCTCACTCAAGACAATAGTTTGGATCATTTTATGTTTTTCTTTAACATAAACATATTTTTGATGAATTGCTCAATATCTATGTAGTAGTTCTCTTTAGGGTTTGATGGATTTAGTGTTGTGATACTTGTTTGTGGATTATAACTCTAGTTTTTATGTATTGTATTCACTTGTTCATGTAATCAAGAGAGGCATAACTTGTGATATTTGTGTATTATATTTTGTTGGCTGAAGTCATTAATTATTCCTAGTAATTGGAAGAGGCTAGTTGAGTTATTGATTAAACCTAGTTTGGGGAATAATCGAGAGAGGTTCTCCTAAATATCATTCCCCTACAAATTTGTGCATATCTCCACTAGCTTAAATTGGTTCATCTTGTGAGGTTGAGAAAGGAGTTTCTACTAAACAGTTGAATTATTAACCAAGTTAATTCGAGAGACTCAGTTGATTAGTGCTAAGCATGAAGTAAAATAGTAAAGATCAAGTCAGCTAAAAACGATAATCAAACTAGTAAGGGGACATTCCCGGGCTTAGAGCAAGCTAGTAGATACCTCAGGGCCAGGCCTCGAGCCTGACTCCGGCCTATCGAGGGTAGTTGAGAAGGGGATAACGGGTAAGTATATATATATACAAGGCTTTATACCGTCAATATTGAGCTAAATGATGAATAACAAACGAAGAACAATAAAATGCTAGAGCAATCTCGGGGTCGAAGAACACAGATAACTTAGAAAAAAGAGACAGAGAGAGATATTATTGCTTATTGGAGAAGTGTAGCAACATCAGCCCCTTACAAAGTGGGGTGAGTCCCCCTTGTTTAAGCGAGGGGACTGGGTAAAGTACGTCTATATTATTTACAACAGTAGAAAGATAGGACGGCCTGTCGCGCGTCATATCAGTATGTTGCAGATAGACCGGCCCTGTCAGGTGTAGCCATGTGCTTCAGAGACCTCTTCCCTTACCCTAACCTTAGGCCCTACTTCCTTCGACTTGAACCTCGATGAGCCTCAGGACGCAAATTCGATCGTGGCCTTCACCCTCAGGGTCTCGGGGATACTTTCCAAAATTGTCTTTGTAGCAAAAATCAAGCCTCCGTATTTTTACCGCATACAGATAGTCTCTACGTTTCTCATGACGAAGAGATGGGAAATGATTCTGACATTCGGCTCCTCGAGCTCCTTTTGGCAACTATATAATGGCAATTCAGAGTGTGACGTAATCTTCTGTGACAGAAGGCGTGTCTCATAGATTGCTACTCGACGACCTGTCATTTCTGCTCCTCGAGGCGAAAGTTCCACCATAGGTTTATTTTTTCAAAAAGGTAGTAATTATACCCATCGGTCAAACTTTCAGAGCATCAATGACCGTGTCGTTTCCCCCTATAAATAAGGGCGTTATGTAGCATTGCATCTTTCATCTCAACACTTCTGCTGGTATGTTTTGCTTCTTCCTTCCCATCATCTTCTTTTGTCTTTGATTTCCATGATGGAAGCTTTCTATCTCGAGGTTATTTGGAGGAGATCTTTCGGGCCGCGTCGAGGCCTTCTATTAGGGTCTACCTCCATCGAGCGTAAATAGTATGTTGGCCATTGCTGCTACCATTGGCTTGAAATGGCAATGGATGGAGAGTTGGTTTCACCTTTGCTTAGATAGGTATTTGGATTGTGCACCGCCACTCAAAAGGGGGTTCAGAATATCCACCATTACTCACCTTCATACCCCGACTCGACGTGAAATTCTGACCTGAGCCGGGAGTTTGCACGACTCGCTGATTGAATAAGATTATTCAAAGCAGCCGTACAAGTGGGACCGAGTACTGCTCGGCCCATTGTCTCTCCGATGCTTCCTTTTCCAATGAGGGTCCTCGAGCTTTGAAGAGCTATCGCATTTTTTCATCCCTTCCTGCTCCCTTCGCCTTCTTTTTCATCTCCGTCCCTGAAGTTCTACATTCAGGGAATGGGGAGAGACTGTTGGAGGCAAGCTCTCGAGGGTAGAACAGATCTTAGGTCTTTTCTTCATGTATCCTCTTTTGTTGTATTTGAATTGGCAACCCTTCATGGGCTTTTGTAATTAAACGCTGTGACCCTTCGGGGGCTTTTGTACTTGAAAATCGTATAAATGAGAAATGAACTTTGTTGACCTCTACTTTTGAGTTCGCTCTATTTCCTTATGCTTTCATGCCTTTCAAGGCTCTTCAAATGTACTCATTTGTGTTGCAGATTGCTGATATTAATTTTGGACGTGAATGTTTGCTTTGATTTCTCGTCGATTGTTATTGGCTCATTCTGATCCCAATGTCGTCCTTCGGGATAACTGTAGGTTGACCTGATGGATTGGTGCTTGCAAGAGTTTCCCGAGTTATTTGGAGATCACGCGTTGAGTTCCCGAGCCTCCGAAGGTACTACTCTAGATGTAGGTCATCTTCGGGTACCCCCAGAGACATTATTGATCTAGACGTAGATGGTCCTTTTGGGCCGCATGACATAGATTACTGCTTCTCCTTTGGCGTTTGTTTTCTTTCACGCCCTTCAGGATTTTTAATGCCTTCTTTTACTTATGGGCCATTGTAGCTTGCCGAGATAGCTTGTTTTGGCCCCTAGCTAATTGGCATGGCTCTTTCCTGCTTTCTTTTTTGTTGTACTTGGTTTGATGAGGGACTGACCAGATAGGCTCGAGCTGTTGGGGCCTGCTGGTTCGTTTAGAGATTTTGCATCAAATTTCAGAGCCTTCAGGAATAGTACCCCGGATGAAGGTCATCCTTGGGTGCCTCGGTAGGCCCTGTTGATTTTGATGTGGATAACTCTTTCAAAGAGTGTAAGGTTGGCTTCCATTCGAAGAGTTTGCCTATGTGTGGGGCGCTTCTTTGGGGCCTTGTAGAGCTTTGGAGATAGGAGCTACCCGGGTTTGCTCCTCTAGAGGGGGAATCACGATCTCAGGTGCACGCCTCATATCTGGAATTGGCGCTATGGAGCTCATTGTAACCCTACTTCTTGGCAAACGGAGGTTCCAAATGTGAAACGCTACCTGGAGCATGGAGATAATTTGCATGGATCCTCGAGCTTGGTCGTCAATTGAAGGATGTTTCTTAGGTCGGGTATTGTCCCGTCGATCGGTATCGAGCCCATTGGCTTCATGGAGATTACATCTGGTAGGTGACTTTGTCGCTGCATTTTGTATAAAAGAGGGGTGGCTTCGTCCTTTTTGTGAGATTTCACTATTTTTGGGCAGCTATTTTACAATTTAAACATAGGGCTCCCTATCTTTTAAGGTGCGAAAAGTGTTTGTGCTTCTTTGCTTTATTTTGTTAGTTCTGTTTCAGTCATGGCGATCACTTCAGACTTGTTAAGGCAAAGGACGGGGGATGTTGTTCCCGGTGTTGGAGAGTCGAAGGCATCGCTCTGGAGATGGTGTCCTTGATGAGGGAGGAATATCTGGAGATGGCGATGCGATAATGTGGGTGGAGCGAGGGGGTGACACTGTGGGTGCTTTCCCCTCGCGGAGGCATCGCAGACTCTGCTGATGAGTTCTTGAGTTTGTACCTATACCCTTTTGCATTTGGCCCTCTTGATAAGGTCGTGCTCGACTTTTGCTTGAAGTATCGGCTTACCCTTGCACAGATTCATCCATCGTTTTGGTGAATGGTACTGATTATGAGATTCTTTGCACAAAAGGCCGGACTTGAATTCATGCTCGACCATCTCATCAGGCTATACTGGCCTTTACACCATCGAGGACTGCTAACCTTGAGGGATTGCTTGCCCACGCCCTTCATTGTTGATGATGATAAAGGTGGAGATCGAGAGTGGGCCAGTTGGTTTGTCCGAGTTAAGATGATCGATATCATTCTTGTGGAGTTTCTACCATTCCCCGAAGTGTGGAATTACACATGTAAGCGAGGAACTTTGCCATTCCTTCAAATTGTTCATGGAAAAAATCAGCCAAGTAATCAGTGTTATTCCTTTTTTTATAGCAACTTTGTGGATGCAAGGCCAAGTTCATGATTTGCCCGGCTGGGTTCGGAAGCTGGTGACCTATTCATCTTGTGACGAACACAGGTGGCGAGTTATGTCTCGCATCAGGTGGGGAGTGGACCATCAAGTGCGTATGTTGCTTTTTTTCTACCGAGATGCACTCGAGGCAACATTTTCCCATCTTATTTACGTTGGATTCGTTTTTTTTGTAGATATAGGGCGGTTTTTCAGGGTGAGGCAGCATTTTCCTGCAGATAATATGGAGTTGTCAGCCTCCGAGCTGAGAGATGGTAGCATCAAGAGGGTCCGGGACCCATCATGCAAAAGAGCTTCTAGCGGTGCTGGCCAGGCTCGTGTTTCTGTAGACGAGGCATCACCCGAGTCAGCTATCCTCGGGGTGCCTGTTTCCCAACAAGCGGCTCCCTCGAGTGAGCATGCTATGCCCGGGGCCAGTTCTTCTGGGGTTGCAGGAGCGGTACTATCAGGAGTGTGTTCTGATTTGGAGGAAACCTGCCATATTCACTTCGCGGTGAGTTCACACATAATTCTCTCATACCCCGCGTCTTTCTTCTCTTATAGAATTTCTCCTGCGTAGGCTTGTGATAGGCTTAAGTTCAAGTTGTTTCGTCAGAAGGCCAAGTTCTAGAGGGTTCGGGATGAGGGAGAATCCCTTAGGACTCTTTTCAAGGAGAAAGAAGTTGAGCTACAACATTGGCGATATAAGCCGTACCGGAGCTCGAATTATGAGAGCTATTTGGTGGCGCAGGTAATTTCCCGCAGTGTGTTCTTTGCTTTTTTAGTTTTTTAGGCTAATTTCTTCTTGCCATGTTAGCTGCAAAAAAAAAGACAGAGGCCATGAAGTACCTTAAAGGTGATGCGAACCGTGTCAGGGCAGCTTGCGAGGAACTAAGGGGCCGAGTGGGGGCTCAAGCCTTGATGCAGATGAGTGCCTCAGCCAAGATTCCTGTCTTCGAGGCCCGGCTCAACTTTTCCCAAAGTAATGCCAAGGTTCAAGTGGATATGATTGAGAGACTAGAGTCTAACCTCTCGAAGGTCAGGGCCGAGATAATTAATGCTAGGGCAGAAGCGGTGCTGAGCCGAACCAGGGCGGATCGTGAGATGGCGATTTTCATAAAGAAGGCTGCTGATGCTCAATCTGAGTTGAGGCAAGCCCTTGATCATGATAAGAGGATCGAGGAATATGTTTGCTACCGATCCCAAAGAGAAGTGTTTGAGGAAGTTAGAGCGAGAGGATTCATTCTCTCGGAGGAATTGGCTAAGGCAAGGGCGGACGAGCGCGATGGTTGGTGACTCCTCGTGGGTGTTGCAGAGGGCGATCTTTGTGGGTTGTAGCCCTTTGGCACAAAATATAGCTCCCACTATTTTGTAGCTCTATTTCTGCTGCGCGGAGGGCATGCTTGTAGGTGGAGAATATTTTTGTCATATGTAATGTAAGAAGAATTTTAAAGCAATATTCCTTTTGTATCTTTTTTCGGTCGTTGCTTTTGATCATGTAAACCAGTTTGTGGGATTGGTCCCTGAGTCGTGCTACGGCTCAAACTCTGATTGGTCTTCCGGATTTTTCTCGCCTGCATGGGCGGAGGGTCATAACCCATTTTTCTCCTAGACCGAAGCGATTTTGTGGGCGTGCGGCCCGTAGATTTTCCATGGCTATTGATAGCATTGGTTTCGGGTCATGCCTTTATACATTTTGTGATTGAATTGCCTTTGGGTTCAGTCTTTGAGTCGGGATCCCGACTCGAGCTTATTTTATCCTCGAGCCCGTCTAGGCTGGTGATAATGAATTTCATTCTTTGCCCTTGTGTTTGATGATTTTCTGGGTCCAGTTTTCGAGTCGTGTTATGACTCAAGGTATCATCGACCCTTGAATCTCATTTGAGCTCTCGGCCAGCGACGGTGGCCTTTCGCATTGCTTGGTCATTGCGACCTTTTATTATGAGGCCCAGAGGCGTGCTTAGCCGGCAATAGTGGCACATACGCTGTTTGGTCGCAGATACCTTTTGATATGAGGCCTAGAGTCTTTTCTTAGTTTAACTATTTTGGATTCGGTCTCCGAATCGAGTCACAATTCGAGCTCACTTTAATCCTCACGTTGTCAATTTTCAAGCTGATGGTCATAGAGACCTTTCGGTGTGAGGCCCAGAGGCTCTGCTTATCCAGTGACAATGGTACTTACACTGTTTGATGTGAGGCCCGGAGGCTTTGTTTCCTCTCGTTAAGGTCTTATTGATTATTTTGCCTGACCCGTTGTCGGTTCTAAAAGAACCTCAATTTCATGTGGAAGTCGGCGATGTTTTGAGCACCTCGGAAGGTTCATAGCCCATAGGTCGAGTAGATCGATGCTTTTGCAATTTTAGAGCTGACATGGTCGGGACTCATGTTTTGCCCGATGAGGGAAGCCTATGTTTTATCGGTTCTTTGCAAAGTAGATTCGGAGGATTTTTTAGCAACAGTCGGGCGTCCCCGGATCGCATTTTTCGGTTGTAGCAGCCATTTCGATCAGAGTCGTGTGCATTTGGCTAGGGCCATTTTTGATCCCGTGAAGTAGTTTTAGGCATCTACACCGAGGGTATGCCTTTTAGGGATTCTTACAAAGGCGACGTATAGCCTAAACTGCAGGATTTTTCATGCCTGTTGATGTATTACAGTTTATGGAGAATAGATTTGGTTTTGCCGAGGCTGCCCGTTAGGGTCTTACATATTTGGATTTTTCAGTGCGTAGTGATTGGCGATAGTCTCCGAGTCATCGAGTCCGCTTGAAGACAACTTCTTGTGAGCTTGGAGCTATTTTTCGGAGTCTTGGTGAGCCCGGAGTTTTGACCCTGGGGTCGCTCAAGTTGTCGAATTGCTCATGTTGAGTCTCCAATTGTATCAGATCATTTTAGGCCTGAATACCGCCTTTTGTAGACTTGGGGCCATATCGTAAGGGCTTTGTGAGCCCAGAACCCCGACCCTGGGGTCGCGGGGGTGCTGAATCTTTTAAGTCTGCGAGCGTTTCGGGACGCATTTGACAGAGAGGTTTTTTGCTGAGGATAAGCTGAAATATTTTTCTTCGAGGTGTCGAATGCTTAGAGAATATTCTTTATTGCTTGGCGAAAATGTAAGTTGTAAATACATGTTGTCCTGTTGTTGTGAGTCTGGTCCACATGGGCATGGCTTTCCTAATTATCCGATGGGATTGTATGATTCTATATCGAAAAATAGAGGGAGAGATCATGGACTTGCCGGGTCCGTTCCCTGGAGGCATGCAGTTCTACTAAAAATCTTATTGGTGGAACCTTCTTCCTGATAGAATCCTGATCTAGGAAAAAATGCTCGGCGGCCCCGTGATGGTCGCAGATCCTCGAGTGGTATCCAAAGCTACTGAATGCCTTGGCTGGCTGCCTGCGTACAGATTAGCAACAAGAAAGGAAAAGGAAATGATAAAAGGATGTTGCGTTCCTGGGAGTAGGCCCTGCTGCAGTCGTATTCCTTATAAGGCCATGCCTGGTTGAGGACGTAATAGTCCTTACCTTTTGACCTCATTTTAGGGCAACGCCGATCATGGGCGTAAGGCGAGGAATCTCCTCATGTCACTTGTAGCCAGATGCTTTGACTCCGTGTCTGTCACAGAGTTTCACACCATTGGAGGAGTAGGGCCAAATTGCATCTCGAGTGATGTATTCACTATTGTTTTCACAAAGCGTCTGCACCCTGCATCACTCAACGTATTAGCCCGAACTCGGGTGGGTCAAACAGAGGGAGTGATTTGGTCGCTGCGGCAATTGCCATTAAGTACATATCAGTAATTCGTCCCTAGAGTGACATTGGTCCAGGTTGTCCCATCGGCTTTGGCCCGATATCGTTGGTATAACTTTGGCTGATACACCTATAATCACAAATATATATTTTATTTGAAATGAGTTTTAATGAAAGAAGGGATTACCAATACGTTAATGTGATGCCGAGGTGGAGTCTCGGTGTCCTTTTTCTCGAGCGAGAGGGTGTCCTCGGGGAGTATTTCCTGGGACCATCCCTTTATGGTGACGAGCACTTGCATCCTACATTCTACAGATCTTAGTAGGGTGCCGCCATCCTTTAACTGTTGAGACAATATGCCGCAGCTTGCCGGCTCTGCTTTGTTCGATTTTCCCTTGTCCGTGGAGCTGGATCCGGGTTCGCTTGCTTGGCGATGCTTTGTGGTCACCTTTGTTGGATGGCATAGTTGCTACTCTCTTGGGTCTGTAACTCCGAGCATTTCGTGGTTCTCTTGGTGGGCCGCAGTTTCCTTGGAGGGGTTTTGGTCAAATACATCCAAGCCACCCGGAGTTCCCGGCTTCACTTATGGTGACTACTATGCTTGGAACTGTAACATTTAAGTCGAGCTCTATCGGGCGAGGTTTCCTTGCCGGTTGCATTTTGTTGAATCTGGTACCATTGGTGGTTCCTTGAATGTGTCGTATTCGGGCACCACCTTGTTGTTGCGATATGCGCTGTGCCTCGGATCATTTCTTTCGTTCGCGCCATGTGGATGATGGCTCCGTTCGCTTAGTGTCGGCTACTCTTTTGGGGGTCTGCCCAGATAAGTCGATCCACTAAGGGTTTCTCGAGGGTTGTCCATGGCTCTGACTTGGGTCTGGTGTCGGTTGCTGGTATATGACCAAGCCTCAACCGAATATTCGACTAAGCTTCGCTCGAATTGCTCTGGATCTGCCAGGTATTCTTTTTTTGGGTTTTGGGCGAAGGCCTGTGCCACCCCACTATTCGGGACCAAGACTGGTCTTATTTGTCTTTTCGGATAGCGGGGTGCGAATTCTCGTTATATTTTATTTCTTATTCTTCTTCTCTCAACCTTCGATGGATTAAGCCCTTTTGGCTTTATTTTGATAGTGTTGGCATGTGCTTGCACGGATCACGCTAGTACGGTGAGCGAACCCCCGAGATTGGATGTCCAACAATGGTACCGCATTATAGTTTCTTCTGGGGAAATTTCTTCGAATCCCTTCATCAGGACGGGCCCGAGTTCTCCATTTTAGGGGTCGTCATTCCCGATCGGGCATACATGAGTGGTGATGTACCTGTAAGGACTTGGGGTCCTGTCATTCCCAGGTAATTTTGTTGTTTCTGACTTCAGCGAAATAAGTCCCGAGATCATATCTCCGGGAGACGGTTGCTGTAGGAGTCTCTACGAGCATGAGTCAATTTTTTTTGATAATATCCTCTAGCATCCTTACTGTTATAGGATAGGTCGTTGGTTCATCATTGCCCGATACCTTGGATACTGGCTCGACGCGAGTTGATACTTTGGGTGCTACCCACCAAAAGTCTCCGGGCGGCTCTATAGCTGAGAGATAGCCAAACGTCGTTCCTGCAACATTTCAAAAATAACACGAAGATAAACTCCACATCTACCGGGGCTTGGATTTTTTGGGTTTCCTGTTGGTTAGCATATTGCGTGCCGCCATTGGAGTGCAAGACTTCGTTACCCCACTGTGTAGCATACAAATTCGATTCTGCTCCAACCGATCTAGATGCATTATCAGGGTCCTACGGTGTCGCGCCAACCTTTAGGATGACCATATTGTTTTCTTTGCGATTTTTGGGGTTTTCATCATGGATTTCCCTTATCGAGCTGATCATTAACTTGAAATCGAAAGGTCTTGGGCAAGTAAAAGTGTGAGAGATATCGTGTGTTTGAGTGTCGAAACTAGCAAGAAAATAATCACTATTATTTTTATCCCCACGGTGGGCGCCAAACTGTTTACCGTGAAAATGGTAACAACAATTAAATTTATAAATGGGATTCTAAAAATACGTGATCTATTCCCGAGCTAGTTTGTAAGGGTGATTAGTTCTAAGCATGGAGTAAAGCAGTGAAGATCAAGTCAGCTAAAAACAATAATCGAACAAGTAAGGGGATGTTCCCGGGCTTAGGGCAAGCCAGTAAATACCTCGAGCCCAGGCCTTGAGCCTACCTTGGGCCTATCATGGGTAGTCGGGAAGGGGATAACAGGCAAGTATATATATATACACACACACACACAAGGCTTTATACCGTCAATCTTGAACTAAATGATGAATAAGAAACAAAGAACAATAAAATGCTAGAGCGACCTCGGGATCGAAGAACACAGATAACTTAGAAGAAAGGGAATAAAGAGAGATATTATTGCTTATTGGGGAAGTGTAGCAACATCAGCCCCTTACAAAGTGGGGTGAGTCCCCCTTATATAGGCGAGGGTACTCGGTAAAGTACATCTATATTATTTACAAGAGTAGAAAGATGGGACGGCCTATCACGCGTCATCTCAGTAGGTTACAGATAGACCGGCCCTGACAGGTGTGGCTATGTACTTCGGAGACCTCTTCCCTTACCCTGACCTTGCGCCCTTCTTCCTTCGACTTGAACCTCGATGAGCCTTATGCCGAGAATTCGATCGTGGCCTTCACCCTCGGGTCTGAGGGAAGGCTTCAAAAATTGAATTTATAGCAAAAATCTAGCCTCCTGATTTTTACCGCGTACAGTGTCAAACCCCAAACATTTGTCATGCACCTATCCAACCAACCCTATCTTCTCCAATTAATATCTTCCTTTGCTTATTACTTGCATTGTTTGTCACTAGTCAATAGCTTGGAATCATAGTTAATTTTAATTTTAAGTCACACAATTCTAAAGTATTGATCATCTTGGATAGTAATCGAGCTATAAACTATGAAAATACTATTTAACTCCAATCTCTCTGGATACGACATTTTACCTTACTATCCGACTAACGAGCATATTTAAGTGTGTGTTTTGCGCTCGTCAAATTTTGGTGCCGTCGCCAGGGATTTGCAATCAATAGTGTTTGGTTTGTAGTGCTAATTCAGGAATTTTCTTTTATTTTATTTTTCTCTTTTTTTGTTTAGTGTTATTTAACTGTGCGCAAGCTACTGGTTAGATTGGTGCATGACTCAATCTTCTGGGAAAAAAGTGCAACCAAATGAACTAGAAAATGAGAGACAACTGCAACAGTTGAGGAAGGAACAAAATCTCCCCGAGAAAATTGAGAAGGTCGGGAAATCCTCAACCAAAGAAACTATGGCCGGAGATGATGATAATGTAGATCTGGCTGCAAGTAAGGCAGCCCAACTCATAGAGAAAACTACAAGGGATGCTGAAAAAGTAGCACACAGAGATGCACAAATTGCTTATGAAGAGGAGAGGGCTTAGAGAATGGCTCAGAATCATCACTAGGTTCTAGATCATTTCGGAAACATAGCTCCCCGCAAAAAGGAGACCACTTGGCAATTATGCTAGCCGACCTACAACCAAAGTTTATCTAGTATGAGACCCTTTTCAGTTGCAGCCAACAATTTTGAATTGAAGAAAGGGTTGCTCCAAACCCTCCAAAACAGATGTGTCTTCAGAGGAAAGATGAATGAAGATACAAATAATCATCTAATGGACTTTGAGGAGATCCTGAACACCTTTTAATATAATGGTGTGTCACAAGATGCACTGTACTTAAGGGCATTCCCTTTCACTTTGAAATATGATGCAAAGCACTGGATTCAAAGCTTGACCCAGGGATCAATTAGAACACATGAGGAGATGACCTTAAAGTTTTTTGCAACATATTTCTCCTCACCTAAGATGGGCAAATTTAGAAGCGAAATCCATAACTTCTGCCAGAATGAGACTGAGACTGTGTTTGAAGCATGGGAGAGATTTAAGGAGATTGTGCGAAAGTGTCAACATAGCAGAATCGAATTTTGATACAACTCCATGATTTTAGGGATGGTTTGACACTGCCTCATACAGAACATTGATGAAAAAGTCTCTAGAGGAGATTGTCACTATTCTAGATGAATTATCTGAAGATGCAAATCAGTGGCCCTCTGAGATTGCTGAAAGAAGAAGATCAAGTGGTTTTTGCCAGGTTGATACTAACACATATGTGCAGGTACAATTGGATACCACGGTAAAAAAATAAGAAGCTGGCCTTAACTTCTATACATAATGAGCCTCATGCAGCATGTGACATATATGGAAGAGGATACCCTACTCATGAGTGTAATGCTACCATAGAGGATGTGAATACTGTGTGTTGTTATAATTTCAATGCAATGGGTCAAAAGCACCTCGATTTTTAGTGGAGTTCACCTGGGGGTACTGCAAAATCATGACAACAAAAAAACCCTATATTTCATGGACAAGGAGCTCCAGGTTTCAAAAATCAGCCAATTTAGTCTCGGTTAGAAGATCTAATGAAGTCATTCATTGTCAAGAAAGCTGAGAGATTAGATGCTCATAACTTGGGATAGGTTTGCGAAGTTTGGAGAGACAAGTGGGATAAATTGAAACTATATTATCTGAGAGAATACCAGGTACTCTGCTAGCTGATACTAAAAAGAATCCCAAAGAAATGGTAAAAGTTGTGATTTTGAGAAGTGGACAAGTGTTTAAAGATCCCACTCCAATTCACAACGAAGTTGCGCCTGAAAAAGAAAGTGGGAAAAAGCTGAAAATGGAAGATGATAAAAAGACAGAGAAAAGAAAGGCAAGAAGGGGGTTGAAAAAAAAGAAGAAGGAGGAAACTTCAAGAATAGAGGAATATGATGATGTGAGAAAGCACATACCTGCTCTACCGTTTCTGCAAAAGCTCTATAGAGAAAAGCTAGTCAAACAGTTTGAAAGATTTCTAGATATGCTGAGACAGGTTAATGTAAACCTGTCATTGACATAAATTTCTCTCATAAATTCCATCTTATGCAAAGTTCTTTAAGGAGATACTTACAAAGAAGAGAAAGATAGAAGAGACCTCAATGGCACGATCCCGGTTCGCCCTCCGTGAAACATCATAACGACACCTAGTGTCTATGACTAGGTAAGCCTAAAATGCGGAAAATAAACAAAATTTTCTAAAGAAAAAGAAGTTAAAACAGAGATAGAGTAAATGAACAATGTTTAAGAGTGCCACTCGGCATATCTAACGTTAACTCTCAAAAACTAATACATATTCCCAAAACCTGGAAACCCATGAATCACAAGCTACAAATATAGTAAAAAGCTCTAACTCTGGAAAGTTTACATCAACAGTAAAGATAGAAGGGCTAATCACTACAAGAGAGAATAGAGAGAGACTCTTTGGTCTGTGGACGCGGCAAATATACCTCGAAGTCTCCAAAAGATTGCCTCGCCTCAAGGATGGTAAGTTTGAGTAGAGGTACCTGGATCTGCACATGAAAAACATGTGCACGAAGGGCATGGATGCAGCACAACGGAACTCAGTAAGTGCCAAGACTAACCTCGGTCGGGTAGTGATGAGGAAGATCAGGGCCCAACTGAGATTTAGTAAAATATAAGTCCGATAGTGTAAAATAGAACAATATAAGTGAGTGCAACAGTAAGGAATAACATAGAATACAAAGAACGACAGAAACTATAACAGAGACAAATAATCATGGAAAGGAGTACAACTCAACACAGAAATAACAACCGGGGATCTCCTAGGATACCGTCTTGTAGACTCCAATATAAATATCTAGTGGATATACTGGGTGTAGTCCCGTATTCCAACTCATAATGCGCGGGAATCTACCGAAAATCCAATATGTAGTCCCAAATGTAAATATCCAGCACAGGGGGAATCTACCAGGTGCAATCCCGTAGTTCCAAAGTAAACGTGAAGGGGGATCTACCGGAATACGAATCCGTAGTCCCAAAGTAAATATGCAGGGGGATCTACGGGAATACAAATCTGTAGTCCCAAAGTAAATATGCAGGGGGATCTACCGGAATACAAATTTATGGTCCCCAAAGTAAATATGGAGGGGGATCTACCATGATAACATCCCGTAGTCACAAAGTAAACACACATCAACAACACGAAGAAATACACAATTCAAGTCAAATTCAATACTAAGGTAAACAGGTACTTCTAGCCTAGCATGTTGCGCATAATCCAAATAAGGCAGTTTTGGCAAGTAAAGCAGTTAAGTCAATAAGACATGCTTCCCTAAGCTAACACTTAATTTCAAGTAGTATAAATAGGAAAACGAAACACAATTAAAATTACTTAAAGAAAACTGGATTTACAACAATTAGCACAAGTATGCACTAGTCACCTCACGTACAAGGCATTTCAAGTATCAATAATACCAAATCCTAAGGGAAGTTTCCCTATACAGGTTAGGTAAGCCACTTACCTCGAAGAAGCTCAACTTAACCCGAAACTAGCTCTTTCCATGAGTAGTCGACTCCAAATGGCCCAAATCTATTTAGTTCAATTGCATATTTTAAATAACACTTCAAGTAACTGATTCTACAATTAAATTCTAAGCTAACACGCGAAGTTTGGTAAAATGACCCAAACACCCCTCAAGCCCACATCTTGAAATCAGGTAAAATTTATATTTCCAAAATCCTCATACTCTCACGAGTTCTGTCATACCAAAAGTACCAAAATCAGACCTGAATTGGTCCCTCAAATCATCACTCAAAAGCCTCTAATTAGTCAAGCCCTAACCCATGAATTACCACTGATTTTCATTAATTTTTCATGCTTAGGAGGTGAAAAATAATGAAATTTTGAGAAGGCAAGTATTTATGTTTTCTGCCCAGGCATTCTCGTATTTGCGGCACAATAATTGCTTCTGCGGTACGACATATGCGGCCATAGAACTGCTTCTGCGATTCTTTACTTAACGGATTAAAATCGCATATGCGCTCGCTATTCCGCACCTGCGGCTTCACAGGTGCGGTCCACAATCGCTTCTGCAGTTCCTGACAATTACTCAATAATCCTCTTCTACAGCTCATCTTCCGCATGTGCGGCATCGCACCCGCGATTCCCAAACCGCAGATGCGAGAATACTAGAAGCAGCAAAAGTTCAGCAATTGCAAACATTTCTCAAACTCCCTGTCAACCATCCGGAATCATCCCTAGGCCTCCGAGACATCAACTAAAGGCACCAATAAGTCTAATACCACTGTCCAAACTTGTACAATTCCTTGAAACACCTAAAACAATATTAAAACCTCAAATTAACAATGGATTCAAGCCTAAGAACTCCAAATTTCTTTAAAATACGCTTTCTATCAAAAGTCTATCAACTCTCATCCGAATGACCTGCAATTTTGCACACATGTCACAGTAGACACTACGGAGCTACTCCAACTTCGGGAATTCCATTCCGACTCTCGGATCAAAATATCATTATCGAACCGGAAACTTCAAAAATCTATCTTCTGACATTTCAAGCCTAAAATAACTACAGACCTCCAAAACACAATCGAATACGCCCCTAAGCCCGAAATCACCCAACAGAGATAACAGAACCATCAGATTTCCATTCCGAGGCCGTCCTCACACTATTCCGACTATGGTCAAATTTCCAAGACTTAAGCTCTCATTTAGGGACTCTTTGAAATTAAAAACCAAACATCCTGGAAGTTTAAAATAGCAGAAATTAACATGGGAGAAGCAGTAAATAGGGGATCGGGGCATAAATTCTAAAAACAACCGGTCGGGTCATTACATCCTTCCACATATAAACATTCATTCATCCTTGAACGATCATAGAGACATAACTGAAGTAGTGAAAAGGTAGTGGTACGAACTGCACATATCCTACTCGGTCCCCAGGTCGCCTCCTCGACCGGCGGACCCTGCCACTGAACCTTCATTGATGTAATGTTCTTTGACCTCAGCTTCCTAATCTACCTGTCTAATATTACCACTGGCTCCTCAACATAAGATAGATCCTTTTCCAATTGGACTGAGCTGAAATCCAACACGTGCGACGGATCACCGTGATACCTCCGAAGCATCGAGACATGAAATACTGGATGAACTCCTACCAAGCTGGGAGGTAAGGAAAGCTCATAAGCAACCTCCAAAGCAAGACTCAAAATCTCAAAAGGGCCAATAAACCTAGGACTCAACTTCCCCTTCTTCCCAAATTTCATAACGCCCTTCATAGGCGAAACCCGAAGCAGAACCCGTTCTCCAACCATATAGGAAACATACGAACCTTTCCATTTGCGTAGCTCTTCTGTCTGGACTGGGTTGTGCGGAGTCTGTTTTGAATCACCTTAACCTTCTCCAAAGCCTCCTGAACCAAGTATGTGCCCAGAAATCTAGCCTCACCCGGCTCAAACCAACCCACCAGAGATCTGCTCCACCTACCATGTAAAGCCTCGTACGGCGCCATCTGAATGCTGGACTGATAACTATTATTGTATGCAAACTCCACCAGTGGCAAGAACTGATCCCATGACCCCCAAAATCGACCACACATGTACGGAGCATATCCTCAAGAATATGAATAGTACGCTCAGATCGTCAATCTATCTGAGGATAAAAGTCAGCTCCACCCGAGTACCCAACTCATGCCGAATGGCCCTCCAGATCCGTGATGTGAACTGAGCACCTCTATCTAAAATAATGGAACTAGAATACCATGCAAACGAACAATATCCCTGATATAAATCTTCGCCAATCACTTCGAAGAATAGGTAGTACACACAGAGATAAAATGCATGAACTTTGTCAGCCGATCCATAATAACCCAAATGGCATCGAACTTCCTCAAAGTCCATGGGAGCCCAGGTATGAAGTCCATGGTGATCCGCTGCCATTTCCACTCACGAATCTCTATCTGCTCAAGCAATCCACTCGGTCTCTAGTGCTCATACTTCAATTGCTGACAATTAAGGCACCGAGCTACAAACCCAACTATATCTTTCTTCATCCGCCTCCACCAGTAGTGCTGCCTTAAATCATGATACATCTTCGTGACACCCAGATGAATGGAATACCGTGAACTATAGGGTTCCTCTAGAATCAATTCTTGAAGCCCGTCAATATTGGGCACACAAACTCGACCCTGCATCCTTAAGACTCTGTCATCACAAATAGTCACATCTCGAGCATCGCCATGCACCACTTTGTCCTTGAGGACAAGAAAATTAGGGTCATCAAATTGATGCTTCCAGATACAATCAAACAAGGAAGATCGTGAGACCACGCAAGCTAAAAACTGTCTGGGCTCGATCCAACCTCAGAAACTGATTTGCTAAGGCCTGAACATCCATCGCCATATGCCTCTCCTCTGCTGGTAAATAAGCCAAACTCCCCAAACTCTCTATCGGGCGGCTGAAAACATCGGCCACCACATTGGCCTTGCCCGGATGATACAAGATAGTGATGTTATACTGAACATGTGCTACAAATCCCTATGATCAGTATAAGTCTCACAAGGAACACCGTATAAATAACTGCGCCAAATCTTCAAGGTGTGAACAATGGCAGATAACTCAAGATCATGGACATGATAATTCTTCTTATGTATCTTCAGTTGTTTCAATGCATAGGCAATCACCCTGCCATCCTATATCAATACCTCTCCAAAGCCAACTCTAGAGGCGTCACAATAGATAGTATGAGACCCTAAACCGGTAGGCAATATCAAAACTAGGGATGTAGCTAGGGTTGCCTTGAGCATCTAAAAGCTCTCCTCGCACTCTTCTGTCCACTGGAATAGAGCACCCTTCTGGGTCAATCTAGTCATAGGTGATGCAATAGATGAAAACCCCCAAACAAATCGACGGTACTAACCCCTCAAGACAAGAAAAATGTGGATCTCTATAGCTGAGGATGGTCTGGGTATTGATACCATATTTTTTCCCTATATATTTTTATACTCAAAATACCTTCAAATTAGCATGTATATGCATGTATAAATATCCACAAAGATTTTGGTATTTTTTAGCCGAAAATCAAAGTTTATCCGGTCCCTGAAAAATTCGCTTTTTATGATTACATCGGCAATAATCCAGAAAAGGGTGGATTGTTCATAGCGGACTCAATGGAGTCAGTTATAGCATCCTGCTATTTTTAAAACCAACTTATGGCCTATTTTGCATTATAAAATGCAATAATTATCCCCAAAACTTGTCATTTTGGTGAATAATTTATTTTATTCTCACATTTATACAAAAATATAATTTACATGATTTTTACATGATTTTACAAGTCCGTCTGGTATTTTTAAATTAAAACTGCATGAAATTGCAATTTTAGCCTATTTCTTGATTTAATAGCATTTGTAATAAAAAATCATTCCTAATATTTTTAAATTAGTACTTATGCATTGTTTATTAACTCAGTAAATTTAATTTTATTTTTGAACATCATTTATTATTTTATAAAATTAAAATTGGGGAAAATTGGCTATTTAAATTGTAGCCTTTTTAATTTCAATTTTAGCCCAATTCCAGCCCCCAATCTAACCCCCAATTACACTACCCAATTTCAAAAATTACCTGACCCAGAACCAATTAAATAAACCCGACCCACGCACCTCTTAATCTCGACCGTTGATCATTTAGATCAACGGTCCACGTTAATCCCTTCCTTTTATAATCCAACAGCCCCCTAGCCCTAATCATTTTCTCTTCAGCAGCCGCCCTTGTATCCCCCTTGTCTCTCAAACGCTCCCAAGCCCCTCTGAAACACTAGCCCTCTCCGCCGGTCTCCGACCTTATTCCACCGGAAATCATGGCCTCTCAGGCCTTGTGTAATCTATATCTACCCCCACTCACCCTTACCCTCCTTTTGCATGAAGATTCAAGGTCTGATCTTGAAGCCCCCGGCTCAGAAGCTCTCCGATTCAAGTTCTATGGCCATTTCCGGCTCATCTCCGGCGAATCCTAGCCCTGTAAGTCCATCTCCGACTCAGGGCCAGCCCGTTCCTGGCCTTTCTCATTTTTCTAGGGTTTTCTCTGAAACCCCTAGGTCTCCAAGGTTCTTCATCTTTGTTTCTCTTTAAGATCTGCTTCAGACCTATGTTATTTTCTAAGATTTTAAAATGTTTTCCACATTTTTGTCGATTTTGTTTTCGAACTATTCATCTTCTTAAAACTTAGGGTTTCTCCGATTTTCTATTTTATTTGCTCTACTGTGATTTCTTTTACTTTTACTGTAGTTCCTAAGTATTTCTACTAGGATTTCTATGTATTTTTCTTACCGTGTTGTTTCT
>MU731544.1:74025-126377 GCA_026770625.1 Nicotiana glauca
GAATCTGATTGGTATTGAATTATATTTTTGCCTTAGTTACCACATGTTTTCAAAACTATAAAAACCCTACCCCTTTTACTTCACACACACACGAACAATCACAAGGTCACACTCATTAAACTCTTTCTTCTCTTCTTTGCTCTGCTCTGCTACTTGTTCTCCTGTTTGGGTTTAGCTGGCTGAAAGCCAAGGCTAAGCTATAGGATTCTATCTGCCCTACTTGCTTTACTGTTTGAGTTTGCAACTAGTATGTCCATGATTTAAATACCATCTCCAAACTACGTGTTTATTTACCATTTTCATATGCCTGTTTATGTTCGACTTTCTTACATTATCCAGTTAAACTTCAGCATGTTACATCCCTACCCCATGTTCCTATGTCTTTGATTATGTTATGCTTGTATTACTACTTTCCTGTACATCCCTTCCCCAAATCCCCGTGGCTTAATCCTGTTTGTTGATACTAATGCTTCCTTATCAATCCCTTTCCCTAACCCCTTTGTGTGTAAGTATTGTTTTAGACTAGGTTGGCACTCTATTGCCATCCCTAGTTTAGAACCAGGTTGCCTTAAACCCATACTCTAATCAGTCCCATTCCCTTAACCCACTGTTATGTGTTGATCTTGACCCAAGTCTGGTGGTGTCCTAATCACCATCAGGGCTAAGTCTGAGTTTCTTAAGTCTGCTCTTATTTATTCAAGCCATGTAAAGGGTCGGGGTGTGCTAGTCCCACTCATGACTGGGTATGACCATTTTTTGCTTTGGTCTTCCCCTAATCCCCTCACTTTACATTTATTCTTAGTTCTTTAAGTCCTACCCCCTGTGGTAAGCCATTCTTAGGGACCCTGGAGCTCCATCTGAACTTGGATGCCTAAGGGCTGGTAATTCCACACATTGCACTACTTAATTCAATCTCTAGGGTGTAAGCATTGCCTGGGCTTCCTAAAAGCCCTTGGAACTTTGAAACATTCTAAGAGAAGGCCTTGGAATCTGGAGCCCGGATTTGGTAAAATACATGTGATGGACATTAAGGTTGCTTTGGGCTTCCTCGGGTCTGTTCCAGTTTTGATGTACTTTAGTTAGTCTTTTCTCTCCAGTTTTGTAATAACTTTGTAATGAAACTCAGGGAATTTCAGTGGAAGGATGTGGGAGGGGTTTATATTTTATTACACAAGTCAATGGGTAGAGATCATGCCTATAGGATTTCAATATTGCAAATCACTTAGAAATCATGCCTATAGGATTTTGTATTGCAAGCATAATAGAGATCATGTCATAGGAACTGCATATGCGTTAGGCAAACTGTAGGATAATTACGTTCATCTTTTATCAATGCTTTAAGAACCCCCTTTAAAAAAAAATCGAAACGTAGATGTCATGCCTATAGGATTAATTGCAACTCGTCTGATCCGTTTAAATGACAATAGTCTTGTCAATTGGTTCTTAACGTTTTTTTTAAGCAATGTTTTCAACAAAAACTCTTTTTTGTAAACCATGTGTGCTTTCAAACTCTGCAAATCTGCATTCTTTTCTATAAACACTTTCTTTTTTTTTTCTTAAATAGTTTTGCTTAAGCATTTTAATCAGTCTCTGAAACTGCCTTCAAAACAGTCCTGCAACCAACTTTTCTTTCTCAAAATACTCCTGCCTTCGAAATTCTTGCATAACTCGCTGCATTTTCACTCAAACAGTCTGATGCTTTCAAAATCTGTTGACAAATTTATTGCAATCTGTACTTTCCTTTAAAGCTCTTCTGCGTCTGATACTTTTTCTAAAAACCAGTATCTTCTAAATCATTCGCTCAAGGTATTTTGATTTCTAACAAACCGGACCCGAGGGGCTCAAAGTAGACTTATTATCCAACGCTATGTGTTAAACTAATCTGTCCATTATCAGTTTTAATCTTAAGACCAAATCAGTAATTGCAAGTCATGCTAAACTAGTTGCTGTATGGCTTAAGGGGTTTTTATGTGCAGCCTTCGTATGTCTCTTTACTCCCCTTATGTGCTATTTGTTTTGATTGACGCCTTATCATTTTTACCTTTAAACTCCATATATGCCCTCATCCCTTTTCCTTCCCCTTGTAGGATTAGAAGTCCTAAATACCCCTGGAATAATAGATTGGGAGAGGTGCTAGCATGCAATAAGTAAACGAAACCAATCACGCTTAAATACCTTAGTGGGTGGGAAGGGTAGAATATGGAGATGATGATAATGGTGCACTAATATATCGTGCGGAAATGACTTGCTGGATATTGCACCAACGTGATCCATATTATATTTAAACCTAGGACCTTCTCCCTTAATTCATATGGTATGATGTTGTTTTTAGAAATTTTATGTTTTCTTTCCAAAAAGCATTTGCATGTTTTCTCTCTTTCCTTTCAAAACTTTCAACTTATTTGTATTCCCTATATGCAAACCTTGTTTGTTTACTCTTACTCTTCTTAAAGTCACAACTAAGCATGGCCGGGAACCACACTAGTGGATCTTGAGGGGTGCCTAACACCTTTCCCTTGAGATAATCTCAAGCCCTTACCCGAAGTCTGGTTTTCCTTCAAATCCTTTCTTTCCTCTAAAAAGTGTCCTAATGCACTATAATCATTAGGTGGCGACTCTTCAAATTCCATAACCCGGTTCCTCAAAAGGGAATAAGAGTTATTTTGTCTATAATGTCGTAAACCCGACTCCGCCTTGGGGTGAAAGAGGGGGCGTCGACAGCTTTGTGACTCTGCATGGCCTTCACTTTCTTCGGATCCACCTGAATACCCTCTTTCGAGACCACATGACCCAAGAACGCCACGGAATCCAACCAAAACTCACATTTCGAGAACTTAGCATACAACTTCTATTCTCTCAAGGCCTACAGCACTGTTCTCAGGTGCTGTTCATGATCTTCCCGACTTTGAGAATATACCAAAATGTCATCAATAAAAACAATCACCAATGAGTCAAGATATGGCCGAAAAACACTGTGCATCAGATGCATGAAGGCTGGTGGGGCATTACTCAGCCCAAATGATATAAAAAGGAACTTGTAATGACCATACCGAGTCCTGAAGGCAGTCTTTGGGATATCTGGCTCCCGAATCTTAAATTGATGATAGCCTGAATGCATGGCAATCTTAGAAGACATACAAGCACCCTGAATCTGGTCAAACAGGTCATCAATACGAGGCAAAGGATAACAGTTCTTCACTTTCACCTTGTTCAACTAGTGATAATCAATACACATACGTATAGAACCATCCTTCTTCTTTACAAATAAGACGGGAGCACCCCATGGTGATACATTGGGCTGAATGAAAACCTTATCAAGTTTCATGCAACTGCTCCTTCAACTTAAGGGGAGCCATACGGTACAGATGAATAGAAATGGGCTGAGTGCCCGGCAATAGATCAATGCCAAAATCAATGTGTATATCAGGTGGCATGCCCAGAAGATTAGCTGGTAACACATCAGAGAAGTCCAGTACTACTAGAACTGAATCAATAGAAGGAGTATCCATATTGTCATCTCTCACATAAGCTAGATACATATCATAACCTTTCTCAACCATACACTGAGCCTTAAGGAAAGAAATAACTCTACTGGGAGTGTGACCTAAAGCACCCCTCCACTCAACATGTGGTACACCTGGCATGGCCAGTGTCATAGTTTTTTGGTGACAATCAAGAATAGCAAAATGGGGCGACAACTAGTCTATGCCTAAGATAATATAAAAACCAACCATGCTAAGCAATAATAAATCAACTCTGGTCTTAAAACCATTAAGAGCAACCAAACACGACCGATAAATGTAGCCCACAATAAGAAAATCTCCCATAGGAGTAGAAACATAAACAGGGGAACTCAAAGAATCCTGAGATACACCCAAATGCAGAGATAAATAAGAAGACACATAAGAATAAGTGGAGCCTGGATCGAATAAAATCGATGCATCTCTTTGACAGACAAAGATAGTACATGTGATGACAGAATAGGAGGCTACAGCCTCAGTACGAGCGGGAAGGGCACAATATCTGGCGTGGCCTTCCCCTCTAGCTAACTGAGTAGGTGGTGTAGCAAGTGGTGCTACGATCATAGCCTGAGAACTGTACGGAGCGTGTTGTGGCTGAAAAGTCTGTAGAGGTGCACTCTGCCTAGTCTAAGGCAATCCATCACCACATGGCATATGTCACCACACTCAAAACAAGCTCTGGAAGGACGTGGCAGTGGGAACTCTGCGGTATGAGTACTCTAAGACACTTGAAAAACTGAAATACTATGTGAAATCTGAGACACGAACTGAGCTGGCTGACCCACAAAACCTCTACCATGCCGTACTCTTCCTCTAAAATAAGGACCAGTAGGTCTCTACTATCTACGAGGCCTCCTCACTCCCCTATACTCTCCATCTTGATCTCGTCTTTGCTCTCTCTCTTGGACCCACCTTCCTCTAATCGGAGAGAGGTCCTCGCCACCTGCTGAACTGGGGCTATAGGCTATGTCGCTATAACACCTGGAACCTAACCAATGGAAACTCGCTGCTCTAGAGTGGGGGCAGCGGGAGTCTGGGTCTGTCCGCCGATCTGTGAAGTAGATGGTACAAACTGAATCTATCCCACCTGAACTAATGTACCAAACATGCTCAGGGACTATGTTAATGTCTATTGAAGCGCTGGGGTAGTAGCAACAATTAGTGTATCCAGTGCCTGGGCTCTGGCTAGAACTGCTGGTAGCTTCTCGATGGCACACCGGACAGGTGCTCTGGCTGCACCACGAGCGCATCCTCGGCCTCTATCCCGGCCCCTGCCTCTAATGGCTCTAGTAGAGGGTGTGGGTGCCTGATCATCTCGAGTAGCATGCGTCCTTACCATCTGAGAGAGAATAGAAGACGGAAGTTTAGAATTATGATATCAAAAATCTCGCACGAAGGGAATCAAATGAAAAGGAATTTTCCTAATAGTTACGTAGCCTCTTGTATATAATTACAGATGTCTCTATACTGATCAGTGATAGTCTAACAAACCGACTTGTGATTTATGACTCCTATGAACCTAGAGCTCTGATACCAACTTGTCATGACCCCGGTTTGCCCTCTGTAAATTATTGTGATGGCACCTAGTCTCTACGACTAGGTAAGCCTAAAATGCAGAAAATAAACCAAGTTTGCAGAAGAAAAACAAGTTAAACAGAGGTAGAGTAACTGAACGATGTTTAAGAGTGTCGCTCGGCATACCTAATGTTAACTCTCAAAAACTAATAAATATTCGCAAAACCAGAAACCCATGAATCACAACCTATGAATATAGTAAAATGCTCTAACTCTAGAAAGTCTTCATCAACAGTAAATATAGAAAGGCTAATCACTACAAGAGAGAATGGAGAGAGACTTTTCGATCGGCGAACGCGGTAGATAAACCTCGAAGTCTTCGAAAGATCGCCTCACCTCAAGGATAGTAAGTCTGAGTAGAGGTACATGTATCTGCACATGAAAACCATGCGTAGGAAGGGCATGAGTACACTACAGCGGTACTCAGTAAGTGCCAAGCCTAACCTCGGTCGAGTAGTGATGAGGAAGGTCAAGGCCTTACTGAGATTTAGTAATATATAAGTCCGACAGTATAAAACAGAATAATATAAGTGAGTGCAAAAGTAAGGAATAACATAGAAAAAAAAGAACAACATCAACTATATAGAGACAAATAATCACGGATAGGAGTACAACTCAACACAGAGATAACAACTGGGGACCTCCCAGAATACCATTCTGTAGTCCCCAATATAAATATCTAGTGGATCTCCCGGGTGCAGTCCCGTAGTCCAACTTATAATACACGAGGATCTACTAGAAATCCGATCCGTAATCCCAAATGTAAACATCCAGTACAGGGGAAATCTACCGGGTGCAATCCTATAGTTCCAAAGTAAACGTGCAGGGGGATCTACCTGAATACAAATCCGTAGTCCCAAAGCAAATATGCAGGGCGATCTACAGAATACGAATCCTTAGTCCTAAAGTAAACATGAAAGGGGATCTACCGGAATACCAATCTGTAGTCCTAAAGTCAATATGCAGGGGGATTTACCCGGATACCGTCCCGTAGTCCCAAAGTAAACACAAAGCAATAACACGAAGAAATACACAATTCAATTCAAATTCCATACTAAGGTAAACAGGTACTTCTAGCCTAACATGTTGCACATAATCCAAATAAGGCAGTTTGGGCAAGTTAAGCAGTAAAGTTAATGAGACATGCTTCCCTAAGCTAACAACATGCTTATATTGCAAGTAGTGTAAACTGGAAAAAGAATCACAATTAAAATTACTTAAAGAAAATAGGATTTTCAGCAATTAGCACAAGTATGCACTTGTCACCTCACGTACAAGGCATTTCAAATATCAATAATACCAAATCCTAAGAGAAGCTTCCACCAAACAAGGTTAGGCAAGCCACATACCTCGAACAAGCTTAAATCAACCTGAAACCATGCTCTTGCCATGAGTACTTGACTCCAAATGGTCCAAATCTATTCAATTAAATTGTATATTGTAAATAACACTTCAAATAACTTATTCTACAATTAAATTCTAAGCTAATATGCAAAATTTGGTAAAATGACCCAGATGCCCCTCGGGTCCACATATCAGAATCAGGTAAAATTTATATTTCCAGAATCCTCACACTCTCACGAGTTCAGTCATAACTAAAGTACCAAAATCGAACCTCAGTTGCCCCTCAAATCATCACTCAAAGGCCTCTAATTAGTCAAGCACTAACCCATGAATTACCACTGATTTTCCTTAATTTTTCATGCTTAGGATGATAAGAATCAATATAATAACGAGTTTAGGGACCAAATACCTTACCCCAATGGGCTCCTTTGAAAATCTCTCTTGAAAAATGCTCCAAAAGCATCTCCCCGTTAGAAAAGAGGTGAAAAATAACTAAATTTTGCGAAGGCAACTATTCATGTTTTCTGCCATGGCATTCTTGCACCTGCAGCACAATAACTGCTTCTACAGTACCGCATATGAGCACGTGATTTTTTCTCTATATGAACTACCCCCATAAATTCAAAACAAAAATAACTCCTTTTCATTATTTGTAATTTTATGGATTTTTGTGGTATTTCTTCATTAATTGTTTGCATTCGTTTGTGCACGTTTATTGTTGTATAATCAGTGAAAAATACAAAATATTAGCATTTGCATTTAGGGTTTAATTTCACATTTTGAGGATTGATTAGTAATTAAGTTACTTTACAAAGAAGAAAATAACAAAAATAGCTCATTTTGCATTTTTAACTATTAATTGTTGAATTTGTCATGAGTCTACTTTTAGATTAGGACATAATTAATGTTTAGGAATTAATTAGTTTAGGTCTGGGAATTAATTTGGATTCTTATTAAATTGTGAAAAAAGAAAAAAAAGGGATTTAATTTGCTTTGTTTGAAAAATAAAAGAAAGAAAAATAAATAATTAGTCTGGTTACGTTTTGGGCCAAATTTGCTCAGCCCAAAAGAATCCCATCTAAAACAGCCCAACCCACATCCCTTACACGGTCCGTTGCCTCTAACTTACCAAACAACATCTTTTCTTCATCAATAAATCTCAACCGTCGAGGTTGATTAATCCAACGGATGGGAAGCCCCCATCATTAGCTATATAATTGTCCGAATTGGACCACCCCCCTCTCCTTTCCGTCTCCCATCTATTCCCTGTAACGCCGGCGTAACGCCTCCCTGGCTCCACCATCCTCCGCCGCCTTCCACCGTCCGGCACCGGCAGGAAATCGCCTCCGCCGGCGGCGCAGCTAGAAGCACAACCAAAATTACACCCCTTGCTCCTCTCCTTCTCCTCGTTACAAATCCACGATCAGTTGCCCTCGAATCCCACCCAAACACGTCGAATCTTCAACCAAAGATTCCATCCAAAACCTAAAGTTATCCAATCCCGTTAAAATTAACACCCTAGAACCGCCCCATTCTCCTCTTTCAAATCCTCCAAGCCCCGTCCCTCGAATCCTCATGGAACTGTTCGAATCTTGGATCGAAACCCCTGTAAAAAACCCTAAATCCCCAAATTCCTTTTGAATTCACATCATTTGATCCCCTTGCCTCCATCGCGTTGAATTCATCACCAGTAGCACTCAAACCTTGCCCGAATCACTCGAAGTTTTAATCTGAGGAAAATAGCTGGACCCTAGAAGTTTATTGGTGAGTTCATTGGGTGTTCTTATTATTTCTTTTAATTCTTAGTCGTTTTAATTGATTTGAGTCTGGTTTTGTCTGTTTAAGAATTAATAATTAGGTTTTACTCTTCTTCTTTTAATTGTGTCATTTTGGGGTTTTTGCTAGTCAACAATTCGAATTAATTCATCTAAGTTTGTTATTAGTTTAAGTATAGGTTCTAGTTAATTTTTTGATTTTAGTTAAGTTGACACTCCTTCTGTTTTTCCGATTTGGGTTAGTATAATTATTAGTTTGGTTTTATTCTATTGTTAATCCTGTCAGTTTAATTTTGTTCGTGTTTAAATGTGTTCTCATGATCTTCTTTTAGTTTAATCACTGTTTCAATTCAATGTTAACTAGTTCACTAGATTGAGTTTCTTTCAATGTTGTTGATTTTAATATGATTAAAATTAGTTTCAGCCTGGACTGAGTATGTTTGATTGTTAGGATTTCCATTAGTATTAGTTGATTGGGTATAGCTGAATTAGAGTTACCTGGGTTAACTACAATTGCATTTTAACAAAAGTGGCTTGGATTTTAGTTAGGCTAGTTCAGTAGTTTCAGGGGTTTTCAGGGGCATTTTGGGCACTTAAAATGGGTTAGTTTGTTAGATTTTGTAATTTCAGAACAAAAGTCAGGGTAGTATAGGTATTCCATAAATAGAAAACAATGATAGAATTCCCTAGACTCTTCTAGAATAGGGCCTTAGTGAATGTTTCAACAGTCTTAGTATAGTAACTTGAGTAACAAGTCAGAAATAGAGGAACTGAAAGGAAAATTGAAAAATCTGAGGGCTGCCCTCACTTTGGCCTATAAAAGGCAGTGGATACTGCCTTGTTGAACAAGATTTGAGCCTCAAAATTCCCCCCAAAAATAGTCTATAGTTCTAGAAGCTTAAATTTGAATTCCAGATTCAAAAGCTAGAGCTAAAATTCTGAAATCTCTTCTTCATCTTAGAAAATTTCCAAAGAATACCAAAAATCTATATAAAAAAAGGACAAAAAACACTATTACATTGCATTTTCTAGGTTAATTTTGAGTTCTAGGCATTTATTTTCACCTCTTCTAGTTCAATGCCTGTTTTCTGAAGTTTCAGAGATTTACTGGTTTGTTTTCGAGTGATTTTGGGCTTATTCAAGCTGGTTTGGGTTGATCTGTTAGTTCTGTTTGATTTTTGAACATTTTTGAATTTCTAGATCTATTCCTGGGCTTCTTTGATCCTCTACTGCTTGTTATTCAATATTGTTGGATATCGTTTCTTACTGCTGTTGCTCGATTATTGTCTTGGCTGATTTTTTCTCCTCCATTTCTATTCTATTTCCAAGTACACATTCTCGAATTCGACTAGATGTAGTTGCGAAGTGGAAATGCAATAAAATGCTCATTCATTTGCTCCTGGAAACCATACCTGTTTGGACCATGATGTATTAGTAGTTAATTCGATGTTAGATATACTCGTTTAGTGTAGTTTAATTCTAACTTGTATGTACTTAATTGGAGTGTTTAAATTTGTAATTATCTAGCTGTAGCTTCAGTATAGTTATTACTTGCTTTAGTTCTGTTAAAAATAAAAAAAATTAGAAACAATTTGAGTTGCATTTGATTGTGAAATCAGCATGTGATAGCCACATCAAGTTTAATCTCAAGCTGAACGTATGTCTAAAACAATTTTGTACCGCAGTAGCTAATATCAATAGATTACTTACTCGTATTAATATCTGCATTTCATTAATTAGTTTAGTTTAGCTGTAAGATGATTAGATGTGAATAAAGTGTGAAATTAGGCTATTAACTTGTTCGTGTTAGTGTAAGTAAAATCTCGTAATCGAGTTGCTTAGCCTGCTCATCTGAGATTCACATTCATGACTATTTTTGTTAAAAATTCAATTCACGTTTCCCGATTTTTTTTGCCTCTAGTAGTATCCAGAAGTTCACTAGTCAGTAAATAGATAAGAAAATCTGAATTTTAGAATATAAGTCCAATCCAGTCGGTTTAGGCGTCTAGCTGTTTTGAATCTTATCGAGATGAGCATATGAGTGTATCAAATGTTGATTTGAATAAATGTGAAATGGCTCCATTATTTGTAAGTTAATAAGCCTGAATGTTAAGGTTGGGCCTGAATGAGATCTGTCCGAAGCCCAACTCGAATTTGGACTGTATATTATTCTTACTGGGCTAATCTTGAAGCCCAAAGGAATTAATGAAGTTTTGAACGAAAGTCAAGGACCCTAGTATATTAGTTCTTGAACAACATTAATTAATTAGGGCTATTTCTTTATTATACGAGACAAATTGAATAGAAAATCGTAGTTTGCTTTAGGTTGTTATTTAAATAATAAACGAGGTGAATCCCGCCAAACAATATGCATATATTGCGGGCCCCTCTTTAAATGTTTATATTAAAATACTTAGAATTCGGGACGGGCCGTTTAGCAAATTTTATGGCTTCCCCCAAAGTTAATAATACACTAGTTGCTTTAGGCTCGGCATTTAATAAAATCACCTTCTTAAACTCGAGTGCACATTTATGTGACCCAAATCTAAATCCCAACGAAGTCAAAATGTGTCAAAAATCACGGGTGCATTTATGTGACGTGGTTCGAGACATATTTTTACGACGTTGCAATTCCCTTTAAAAAATAATAATAAAATCGGTTTAAAGTTTAAAAAAAAGCACATGAGTTAAAACATGTATAAAATCAGATTTTAGCCAAATATAGTAGTTGAACGACCTTGCTAGAACCACGGAACTCGGGAATTCCTAACCCCTTCTCCCAGATTAATAGAATTCCTTACTCGGATTTCTTGTTCGTGACTGTAATACAGAGTCAAACCCTTTCCTTGATTCGGGATTCAAACCGATGACTTGGGACACTATAAATTTCCCGAGTGGCGACTCTGAATCTCTTATAAAACAAATCCTATTTTGATTGTCCTTTAATTGGAAAACACCTTTTATTATACCTTTCATAGGGTGTAGAGAAAAAGGAGCCACAGAACCGCTTCAGCAGTTCTTCACTTAACAAACAAAAATCACACCTAAGCTCAACATTCCGCACCTGCGACTTCGCAGGTGCGATCCCACAACCGCATCTGCGGTTCCTGACAATTCCTCAACAATCCGCTTTTGCAGCTCCTCTTCTGCATGTGAGGCATCTCACCTGCGGTGCCCAAACCGCAGGTGCAGAAATGCCAGAAGCAGCAAAAGTTCAGCAGCTACAAATATTCCTCAAACTCCTCGTCAACCATCCAAAATCATCCAGAGGCCCTCGGGACCTCAACCAAAGGCACCAATAAGTCTAATGGTCCAAACTTGTACCAATACTTAAAATACCTAAAATAACATCGAAACCTCAAATTAACCATGCATTCAAACCTAAGAACTCCAAATTTTTCAAAAATACGCTTTCGATCAAAAGTCTATCAACCCTCGTCCGAATAACCTGAAATTTTGCACATACATCACATTCAACACTACAGAGCTACTCTAACTTCTGGATTTCCATTCCGAACCTGGGATCAAAATCTCACTATCGAACTGGAAACTTCAAAAATCCATCTTTCGGCATTTCAAGCCTAAATTAGCTACGGACCTCCAAAACATAATCCGAGCACGCCCCTAAGCCTAAAATCACCCAATGGAGCTAACAGAACCATCGGATTCCCATTCCGAGGCTATACTTACACTGTTCTAACTATGCTCAAATTTCCAAGACTTAAGATATAATTTAGGGACTAAGTGTCCCAAAACTCTCTGAAATTCAAAACCACACATCCCGGCAGTTTAAAATAGCAGAAATAAACTTTGGGGAAGTAATAAATAGGGGATCGGGGCGTAAATTTGAAAAATAACCTGCCAGGTCGTTACATCCTTCCACACTTAAACATTTGTTTGTCCTCGAACAATCATAGAGACATACTTGAAGTAGTGAAAAGATAAGGGTACCGGCTGCACATATCCTGCTCAGTCTCCCAGGTCGCCTCCGGCCGGTTGACCCCGCCATTGAACCTTCACTGATGCATTGTTCTTTGACCTCAGCTTCCTAATATGCCTGTCCAATATTGCCACTGGCTCATCAATATAAGATAGATCCTTGTCCAATTGGACTGAACTAAAATCCAACACGTGCGACGGATCACCATGATACCACTAGAGCATCGAGACATGAAATACTGGATGAACTCCTGCCAAGATGGGAAGTAAGACAAGCTCGTAAAAAACCTCCCCAACACGCCTCAAAATCTCAAATGCGCCAATAAACCTCGGACTCAACTTCCCCTTCTTCCCAAATCTCATAACGCCCTTCATAGGCGAAACCCAAAGCAGAACCCGCTCTCCCACCACATAGGAAACATCATGAACCTTTGGGTCCACATAACTCTTTTGTCTGGACTGGGCTGTACGGCGTCTATTCTGAATCACCTTAACCTTCTCGAAAGCCTTCAAAACCTAGTCTGTGCTCGGAAATCTAGCCTCACCCGGCTAAAACCAACTCACCGGAGATCTACTCTGCTTACTGTGTAAAGCCTCGTACTGCGCCATCTGAATGCTGGACTGATAACTGTTGTTGTATGCAAACTCCGCCAATAGCAAGAAATTATACCATGGCCCCCAAACTCAATCACACAAGTACGGAGCATATCCTTAAGATTTTGAATAGTGCGCTCGGACCGTCCACCCTTCTCATGGTAAAATGTTGTACTCAACTCTACTCGAGTACCCAACTCATGCTGAAGGGCCCTCTAGATCCGTGATGTGAATGGAGAATCTCTATCTGAAATAATGGAACTGGAATACCATGCAGAGGAACAATCTCCTAGATATAAATCTCCACCAATCGCTTCGAAGAATAGGTAGTACACATAGGGATGAAATGCACGGACTTTGTTAGCCGATACAATAACCCAAATGGCATCGAACTTCCTCAAAGTCCGTGGGAGACCATGTACGAAGTCCATGGTGATCTGCTCCCATTTCCACTCCGAAATATCTATCTGCTGAAGCAATCCACTCGTTCTCTGGTGCTCATACTTCACCTGGTGACAATTAAGGCATCGAGCTACAAACTCAACTATATCTTTCTTCATTCGTCTCCACCATTCATATTCGCGGCACCTGGATGAATGGAATACCGCAAACTATTGGCCTCATCTAGAATCAACTCCTGAAGCCCATCAATATTGGGTACACAAACTCGACCCTATATCCTTAATACTCCGTCATCACCAATAGTCACATCTTGAGCATCACCATGCAACACTTTGTCCTTGAGTAAAAGCAAATAAGGGTCATCAAACTGACGCTCCCGAATACAGTCAAACAAGGAAGACAGAGAGACCACACAAGCTAGAACCTGACTAGGCTCTGAAAGATCCAACCTCTCAAACTGGCTGGATAAGGCCTAAACATCCATTGCCATAGCCTCTCTACTGCTGGTAAATAAGCCAAACTCCCCAAACTCTCTTCCAGGCGGCCGAAAGCATCAGCCACCACATTGGCCTTGCCCGGATGATACAAGATATTGATCTCATAATCCTTTAGCAACTCTAACCACCTCCTCTGGTGCAAATTTAGATCCTTTCACTTGAACAAGTGCTCAAATCCTGATGATCAATATAAATCTAACAAGGCACACCATATAAATAAGGGCGCCAGATCTTCAAGGTGTGAATAATGGTAGCTAACTCAAGATCATGGACATGATAATTCTTCTCATGTATCTTCAACTGTCTAGATGAGTAGGCAATCACCCTACCATCCTGTATCAATACCGCTCCAAGGCAAAATCTCGAGGCATCACAATAGATAGTATAAGACCCCAAACTTATAGGCAATATCAAAACCAGGGCTGCAGTCAGGGCTGCCTTGATCTTCTAAAAGCTCTCCTCACACTCTTTTGTCCACGGGAACGGAGCACCTTTCTAGGTCAGTCTTGTCATAGGTGCTGCAATAGATGAAAACCCCTGTACAAATAGACAGTACTAACCCGCCAAGCCAAGAAAAATATGGATCTCTATAGCTGAGAATGGTTTGGGCCAACTCTGCACAGGCTCCACTTTCTTCAGATCCACCTGAATACCCTCTCTCGAGACCACGTGACCCAAGAACGCCATGGAATCTAACCAAAACTCACATTTCGAGACCTTAGCATACATCTTCTGTTCTCTCAAGGTCTGGAGCACTATTCTCAGGTGCTGCTCACGATCTTCCTGACTCTGGGAATGTACCCAAATTTCATCAATAAAAAAATCACGAATGAGTCAAGATATGGCCGGAAAAAACTGTGCATCAAATGCATGAAGTCTGTTGGGGCATTAGTCAGCCCAGATGACATAAGAAGGAATTTGTAATGACCATATCGAGTCCTGAAGGCAGTCTTCGGGATATCTGGCTCCCGAATCTTCAACTTATGATAGCCTGAATGCAAGTCAATCTTAGAAGACATATAAGCACCCTGTAACTGGTCAAACATGCCATCAATACGAGGCAAAGGATAATGGTTCTTCACTGTCACCTTGTTCAACTTGCGATAATCAATACATATACCCATAGAACTATCCTTCTTCTTAACAAATAAGACAGGAGAACCCCAAAGTGATACACCGGGCCGAATGAAACCCTTATCAAGTAATTCTTGCAACTGTTCTTTCAACTCATTCAACTCAGGAAGAGCCATACAGTACGAAGGAATAGAAATGGATTGAGTGCCCTGCAACAGATCAATTCCAAAATCAATGTCTCCATCAAGCGTCATGCCCAAAAGATCAGCTGGGAACACATCAGAGAAGTCCCCTACAACTAGAACTAAATCAATAGAAGAAGTATCCATATTGACATCTCTCACATAAGCTAGATACGCATCACAACCTTTATCAGCTATAGGCTGAGCCTTAAGGAAAATAATAACTCTACTGGGAGTGTGACCTAAAGTACCCCTCCACTCAACATGCGGTACACCTGGCATGACCAACGTCACAATTTTGGCATGATAATCAAGAATAGAAAAATGGTGCGACAACCAGTCCATGCCCAAGATAATATCAAAATCAACCATGATGAGCAATAATAAATTGGATCTGATCTCAAAAGCACTAAGAGCAACCAAATATAATCGATACATGCGATCCACAACAAAAAAAAGCTCATACAGGAGTAGAAACATAAATAGGAGAACTCAAAGAATCCCGAGATACACCTAAATACATAGCAAAATAAGAAGAAACATAAGAATAAGTGGAGCTTAGATCGAATAGAGCTGATGCATCTCTGTGACAGACCAAGATAGTCCCTATGATGACAGAATCGTAGGCAACAGCCTCAGTACGGGCGGGAAAGGCATAATATCTGGCCTGGCCTTCCCCTCTAGTTGACTGAGCAGGTGGGGTAGCAACTGGTGCTGTGATCATATCCTGAGAACTCTGCGGAGCGTGTTGTGGCTGAGAAGTCTGTGATGGTGCACTCCTCCAAAGTCTAGGGCAATCTCTAACCACATGGCATATGTCACCACACTCAAAACATGCTCTGGGAGGATGTGGTTGTGGGAGCTGTGCGGTACGGTACTCTAAGACCCTTGAACACCTGAAACACTATATGAAATCTGAGACCCAAACTAAGCTGGCTGACCCACAAAACCTCTACCATGTCGTACTCTTTCTCCAAAATAAGGACCAGTGGGTCTCTACAATCTACGAGGCCACTTCACTCCCCTATACTCTATCTCCTCACCACGTCTGTCTTCTCTCTCTTGCACCTACCTGTCTTTTACTTGGCGAGAGGTCCTCACCACCTGCTGAACTGGGGCTACAAGCTATTTCGCAATGAAACTTACAACCTGACCAATGGAAACTCGCTGCTCTGGAGTGGGGGCGGTAGGAGTCTGGGTCCCTCCCCCGATCTGTGAAGTAGTTGGTACAACCTAAATAGATCCTGCCTGAACTAATATACCAAACATGCTTAGGAACTATGTTAATATCTCTTGAAGTGCTGGGGTAGTAGCAGCAGTAGGCGTATCCAGTTCCAGGGCTCTTGCCGGAACTGCTGGTGGCTTCTCGGTGGCACCCCGTGCGAGTGCTCTAGCAGCACCATGAGCACGTCCTCAACATCTACCCCGGCCCCCGACCTCTGACGGCTCCAGTAGGGGGTGTGGGTACCTGATCATCTCGAGTAGCACGTATCCTCACTATTTATAAGAGAATAGAAGACATAATTTTAGAATTATGATATCAAAAATCTCGCCCCAAGGGAATCAAACAAAACATAATTCACCTAACATTTACATAGCCTTTCATAGACAAAATACAGATGTCTCAGTACCGATCAGCGAGACTCTAATAAACCAACTTATGATTCATGACTCCTATGAACCTAGGGCTCTAATACCAACTTGTCATGACCCCGGTTCACCCTCCATGAACCATCGTGACGACACCTGTCTCTATGACTAGGTAAGCCTAAAATGCGGAAAATAAACCAAATTTGTGGAAGGAAAACAAGTTAAAAAAGAGAGAGAGTAAATGAACGACATTTAAGAGTGCCGGTTGTCATACCTAATGTTAACTCTCAAAAACTAATACATATTCCTAAAACCAAAAGCCCATGAATCACAAGCTACAAATATAGTAAAATTCTCTAACTCCGGAAAGTCTTCATCAATAGTAAAGATAGGAGGGCTAATAGCTACAAAAGAGAATGGAGAGAGACTCTTCGGTCTGCGGACGCGGCAGATATACCTCGAAGTCTCCGAAAGATCGCCTCGCCTCAAGGATGGTAGGTTTGAGTAGATGTACCTGTATCTGCACATGAAAAATATGCACCGGAAGGGCATGAGTACATGAAAACGGCACTCAGTAAGTGCCAAGCCTAACCTCGGTCGGGTAGTGACGAGGAAGGCCAGGGCCCTACTGAGATTTAGTAATATATAAGTCCAACAGCGTAAAACAGAACAATATAAGTGAGTGAAACAATAAGGAATAACATAGAATAGAATGAGCAACTTCAACTATAATAAAGAGAAATAATCATGTAAAGGAGTACAACTCAACACTGAGATAACAACGGGGGATCTCCCAGGATACGGTCCAGTAGTCCCCAACATAAATATCTAGTGGATCTCCCGAGTGCAGTTCTGTAGTCCAACTCATAATGTGCGGGGAACTATAAAAAATCCGATCCGTTGTCCCAAATATAAATATCCAGTATAGGGTGAATCTACCGGGTGCAATCCCGTAGTTCAAAAGTAAACGAGCAGGGGAATCTACCGAAATACAAATCCGTAGTCCCAAAGTAAATACCCATAGGGATCTACCAGAATACAAATCCGTAGTCCCAAAGTAAATATGTAGGGGGATCTACCGGAATACCAACCCGTAGTCCTAAAGTAAATATGCAGGAGGATCTACCGGAATACCGTCTCGTAGTCCCAAAGTAAACACACAGCAACAACACGAAGAAATACACAATTTAATTCAAATTCCATGCTAAGAAAAACATGTACTTCTAGCCTAGCATGTTGCACATAATCCAAATAAGGTAGTTTGGGCAAGTAAAATAGTTAATTCAATTAGACATGCTTCCCTAAGCAAAGAACAGACTTAAATTGCAAGAAGTATAAATAGGAAAAAGAAACACAATTAAAATTGCTTAAAGAAAATCTGATTTTCAACAATTAGCACAAGTACGAACTTGTCACCTCACGTACAAGGCATTTCAAATATCAATAGTACCAAATCCTAAGGGAATTTTCCGCCACACAAGGTTAGGCAAGCCACTTACCTCGAACAAGCTCAAATCAACCCGAAACCATGCTCTTATTATGAGTACTCGACTCCAAATTGCCCAAATTATTCAATTCAATTGCATATTATAAACAATATTTCAAGTAACTGATTCTATAATTAAATTTTAAGCTAATATGCAAAATTAGGTAAAATGACCCAAATGCCCCTAGGGTCCATACCTCAGAATCGGGTAAAATTTATATTTTCAGAATCCTCACACTCTCACGAGTTCAGTCATACCAAAAGTACCAAAATTGAACGTCAATTGGCCCCTCAAATTATCACTCAAAAGCCTCTAATTAGTCAACCCTAACCCATGAATTACCACTAATTTTCCTATATTTTTCATGCTTAGGATGATAAGAATTAGCATAATAACGAGTTTAGGGACCAGATTCCTTACCCCCAATGGACTCCTCTGAAAATCCCTCTTGAAAAATGCTCCAAAAGCTTCTTCCCATTTGAAAAGAGGTGAAAAATAACTAAATTTCGCGAAGGCAAGTATTTATGTTTTCTGTCCAGGCCTTCTCGCATCAGCAGCACAATAACCACTTCTACGGTACCGCATATGTGGCCACAGAACCGTTTCTACGGTTCCTCACTTAACGTACATAAATCACACCTGCGCTCAACATTCCGCACCTACGGCTTTGCAGGTGTGGTCCCACAACCGCATCTGCAGTTCATGACAATATATCAATAATCCGCTTCTACGACTCCTCTTCTGCATGTCCGATATCACACCTGCATCCACAGAATTGCGTCTGCAGTTCTTCACTTAGTGGACCAAAATCGCACATGCGCTTTGCATCTGCAGTTTCTGACAATTTTTAGTAATCCGTTTCTGCGGCTCCTCTTTTGCATGTGCGGTATCTCACTTGTGGTCCCCACACCACAGGTGCGGAAATACCAGAAGCAGCAAAATTCAACAGTTGCAAACATTCCTCAAGCTCCCCGTTAACCGTCTGAAATTATCCCGAGGCCCTCGGGACCTCAACTAAAGACACCGCTAATTCTAATACCATTGTGCAACCTTGTACCGATACTTAAAAATACCTAAAAAAATATTGAAACCTCAAATTTACCATCGATTCAAGCCTAAGAACTCCAAATTTCTCAAAATACGCTTTCGACCAAAAGTCTATCAAACCTCGTCCAAATGACCTAAAATTTTGCACAAAGGTCACATTCAACACTACGAAGCTACTCCAACTTTCAGAATTCAACACCGACCCTCTGATCAATATCTCACTATCAAACTGAAAACTTCAAAAATCCATCTTTCGGCATTTCCAGCCTAAATTAGCTACGGACCTCCAAAACACAATCCGAACATTCCCCTAAGCTCAAAATCACCCAACAGAGCAAACATAACTATTGGATTCCCATTCCGAGGCCATTTTTATACCGTTCTGACTATGATCAAATTTCCAAGACTTAAGCTCTCATTTAGGGACTAAGTGTCCCAAAACTCTTCGAAATTCAAAACTGAACATCCTGACAATTCAAATAGCAGAAATAAATATGGGGGAAGCAGTAAATAAGGGATCGAGGCATAAATTCTAAAAATAACCGGCCGGGTTGTTACAAGGGAGTTTTACTATACCTTGCTCTTTAGGTACTTTACATATTGATAAGTCTTTATGTGATTCTGGTGCCTCAATTAATCTAGTCCCATTGTCTATTTACAGGAAGCTGGAAAAGGAGATTAGAGAGATAAGGTCGGTGTCAATATCTTTGTACCTAGTAGACCAAAAGACTATAAGACCCGTGGAAATAGTAGAAGATGTTTTTGTTCGGGTGGATAAGTTTATATTTCCTATAGATTTCTTAGTGGTGAATATGAAGGAGAAGAAGGAGGTCCCCTCATCCTAGGAGGAATATTTTTAGCAACGGGTAGATCTATATTAGACATACATGATAGAAAACGCAGGCTTAGAGTTGTGAGGAGACAGTGACTTCTTAGAAAATCAAAGTTTTAGCAGTATTTCGGTGGTAGTTGTGAGTGAAGGGGAGTAGTGAGAACATCAGGGTTTTCGGCACTTCAGAGTTCACAAGGGCCTCAAGAACTCCGGGCGGTTCTAGTACCGGAGGAGATTGTAAAACAATACCAAGGTGTCCTTGGCTTTCAGCCGGCCAAGAACAGAATCAAAATAAGAATTCAGAGAAATAAAACACAAATAGAATGGTTGTGAGTAGATACAAAATGACCAAAAGTCTGCCTAAAGGCGAATTAGGGAGGGGTTATGCAGTGATGTAATGATAATCACATAAGAAAAGAAGACAATCACACCAAAATAAGGAAAAAAAATCACATGTAGACCGATTTCATATCTGATTAGGGAACATTATACGCAGAAGATCAATTAAAAAATATAAATAAACCGCATTGCCATATGAGTAAATACTTTACCTAAATGTACCAAGCCATAATTCTGTGTAGAATCAATAATCAAAAATTGTATTTAAATATTCAGATTGATACTTTTCATGTTCAGGCAAGAATCAATAGGTCTGTTGTACATGAACTTGCCATAAATTGGCAAGGACCACAAAATAAGAAACCAGTAAACGCAATAGCATCATAGGAGGATCATAAATTAACTCTGATCTACGATAAGAAATGAGATATTCCATGTCGTCTAGGGTTTTGGAAGAGAAGGGACAGAAAGAGGAAAATAAGATATCGGATGAGAGGATTTTGGAGTGGTCGGTGGAAGAAAATGGGTATTAGGGTTAGATGAGAGGTTCTATATGGATTAGGGAAATTGTTATGGGCCGTTGGATGAGTGGGATTGAACATCAACGATGTGGTCGGTCTTGGTAGGTTGTGGATGGATCAAACGGGTATGTAATTGTCTTAATTGTCCTAAGGGGAATTAGACCAAGTTAATTGGACCAAATTGGGGAAAAATTAGCTTATTAATCGTATTATGGATGAAATAACTGTTATAAAATATTAGATAAATATGAAAAATGACTATTTTATAAAATTAAGACTCAAAATGGTAAATTGAGATTATGAAAATATAGAAACGTTATTTTGACAAATGAAATATAATAAATATAATTATTGTGAAAAATATAGGCTATTATTGCAAATAATATGTAAATGATATAAAAATGCAAATGCAATTACATAAAATGAGATAAAAGGTCATAAAATGCATAAATTATTATAAGAATATAAATACCTAGTTTGACCAACTAGTCACTCATAAGTAATTTTAGGAAAATAATAAATAAATATTTATTTATTACATGCTAGAATCAATTAAAAATATTTGTATTATAAAAATAAAAAGTATGTACATAAAATCTCTATAAGAATAGTTTAGAAAAATGCCATGAAGATAGTAAATTGATATTCATAATATGTCATGGAGTAATACGACATGGGAATATCCTCTAAATAACACCTTTATAATATATAAAAATATATTATAAAATATTCGACCCACAACTAAATGGAAATCATGAGGGCAAAAGTATCAACAACACTGGTGGAGCCCCGAGAGGTGCTTACTAGATATTGCATTGGTGATTCTAGGTAGAGTTGCATCTCGTCCGCAGGTCTTGTGTCATTATCTTACCTCTATTGTAATGTTTTCACTTATTTCGCATTGTATTGCATTCCTTTCAAAACCTTGTAGTTAGTTGGATCTAGAAGCGCGTGTACTCATGACACCCAATCTTAGGGTTGTTTTAATGTTAGTTGGTATTAGAACTTGTAATGTTATCACAACGTTGTTTCCCATTATGTTATTAGGCACCATCACGACCCCTAATTTGTTGGGATTTTTTATCATAATAAGTTGGTATCAGAGCCCTAGGTTGCCTAGATCTCACGAATCATGAGCAAGATTAGTAGAGTCTTGAGGATCGGTATGAAGACGTCTGTACTTATCTTCTAGAGGCTATAAGGCTTTAAGAAATTTCACATTCTTTTTTCTCTATCGTGCGACATTATTCTATCATTGAGCTTGAATCATTCTACTCTTATTCTCTCACATATAATGAGGACACGTACTGTATAAGTAGCTTATCAAAAGTTGGAGCCCCAAGTTGCAGCCTCAACTAGGGGTAGAGGTTGGGGCTGAGGTACAGTAAGAGGCAGAGCCAAATCTCAAGAGCACGTGCAACAACACCTATTGGAGAGCCTCAGATCCAGTCAGAGGAAGAGATCCTTATTCTAGCTACACCACTTAGACCAGCATAGGTCCCAGAGGATTTCTTTGCTACCCTAGTACTTTAGGATGACTTAGTCTGCCTGGATGGCCTTATGAAGAGTATGGTCTAGACTGGTGTGTTCTCTGTGGCACCAGCAGTCACTTAGGATACGGGAGGAGCCCAGACTCATTCTACTCACACTCTAGAGCAAATGGCTCACGGTTATGGACTCTGATAGTTCCACCAGTTAGAGTAGTTCAGCATGTTAATTCTACACAGTCCAAAAATGGACCCGCGATGTCGTTCGAGGGGCTGAAGAGGTTGGACAAGTTCACTAAGTTGTGTTCCTACTTCTTTGGTAGTACACCTTCTGAGGAACCCCAGGATTTCTTAGATTCTTGCCATGAGATACTACGCATCATGGGTATAGCGAAGTCTAACAGAGTTTATTTTGTAGTGTTTTAGATGCATGGCTCTGCTAAGAGGTTATGGCAGGAGTATGTTCGAGGATTACTAGTAGGTTCACCTCCCCTCACTTGGGATCAATTCTCATAGCTATTCTTGAAGAAATTCATCCATTTCATTTCGAGAGAGGACTCTGCAGTCAGTTTGAGTGCCTCCAGTAGGGTAGCATTACCGTAACTTAGTATGAGACAAAATTTAATGATTTATCCCACCATGTAGTTATTTTGATCCATACTGTGAGGTAGAGGATGCAGAGATTTATAGACGACCTTACTTACGGCATCACACTACAGATGTCCAGGGAGACTGAGAATGATATTTCTTTACTCGAGTTGTAGAGATCACTAGGCGTATTGAGAAGATTCGTTTTTAGGGTATGGAGGTGACATATAAGAAGATGCCTCCTCATGTCAGTAGTTTTAGTGGTGCCTCGTCTATAGATAGTAGTTCTTTTGGTTTAGTTAGTCATTGCTTCAAGTATCACATGAGGGTATTAGGCTTTCGTGGTTCTTATGGGTCTCACCGTAAGCATCTATCATTCAGTGCAACTTCAGCTGTGGTTAGTGCACCTCCAGTTAAAATTAGCAGGTTGGCTATTCAGGTTGACACAGTCAATTCCAGGGACCGTAGTCACATCAGCCAAGGGTTTGTTATACTTATGGGGACCTGAGGCACATCGCAGGGTTTTTCCCTAGGTTGTAGAGAAGCATGCCATGGTAGGGTACTCGTGCCATAGTTCCTGCACTGGTTACTCTATCACCTTCCCAACCAGCTAGGGGTAGAGGTCAAACAACTAAAGGTAGAGGCTAGTGAGAGGCTAACCGAGAGGTGGATGTCAGATTGGTGGGGCATATCCCTATTTCTATGTATTTCCAACTAAAACTGAGGCAGAGTTGGCTGATGCGGTCATTACAGGTATTGTTCCATTTTTCCATAGAGATGCATCAATTTTATTTGATCCGGGTTCTACTTATTCTTCTGTGTCATCCTATTTGCTTATTTGGATATGTCTCATGTTTCTTTGAGTGCTCATATTTATGTGTCTACGCCCGTTGGGGATTCTATTAAGGTGTACCAGATCTATCATTTATGTTAGGTCACTATCAAGAACTATGAGACTAAAATTGACATTGTGTTACTTGATATGATTAATTTTGATGTGATTTTGGGGATGCATTAGTTGTGACTGTATTACGCTATCTTGGATTGTCACGCTAAGAATGTGACGTTAGCTATGTTGGGGTTGCCTCCATTAGAGTGGAGAGGGACTCCTAGTCACTCCTATTTGTTCTATATCCATGATTTCAATTCAGAGATCCCTTCCATGGTTTTAGTGTCGGTTATTCGTGAGTTCCCAGAGGTGTTTCCTACAAATTTGTCACGTATGCCACTCTATAGAGATTTCGACTTTTGTATTGACTTGGTTATGGGCACTCAGCCCATTTCTATTCCACCATACCGTATAGCCCCAGTTGATTTGAAAGAACTAAAGGACAGTTGTAAGATTTTCTTAAAAATGGATTCATTAGACTAAGTGTCTCACCCTAGGGGTGCACCAGTTTTTTTATAAAGAAAAAGGACGGATCAATGAAGATGTGCATCGAGTATTGGCAACTGAACAAAGTCACTATCAGAACAAGCATCTGTTACCAATGATTGATAAATTATTTTTCCAACTTTAGGGTGCCAAGGTGTTTTCCAAGATTAATTTGAGGTCGGGATCATCAGGTGAAGACCACGACATCAGATGTCCCTAAGATAGCTTTTCGGACTCGATATGGTCACGAGTTCTTGGTGTGGTCATTTGGCTTGACTAGTGCTCTAGCAGCATTTATGGATTTTATTAACCAAGTGTTCAAGCCTTACTTAGATTAATTCATGATTGTCTTCATTGATGATATTTTGGTTTACTCTCGCAATAGAGAAGAGCTGGTGCAACACCTATGGATCGTGCTTCAGACTTTGAAGGATCGTTAGTTATATGCCAAATTTTTGAAGTGTGAATTCTGTTTAGGTTCATTTTCCTTTTAGGGCATGTAGTGTCTTTCGAGGGTATCAAGGTGGATCCTAAGAAGATTGAGACATTTCAAAATTGGCCTACACCTACTTTAGCTAAAAAGATTCGGAGCTTCCTAGATTTGGCGGGGTATTATCGTCGGTTCGTGGAATGGTTTCATCTATCTCAACTCCATTAACCAAGTTGACTTAGAAGGGTTCTCTTTTCAGATGGTGTAACGACTGTGAGGTGATCTTTGAAAAGCTCACAACTGCATTGATTACAACCAAGTGTTGGTGTTTCCTATAGGTTCGGGATCTTATAGTGTGTATTGTAATGTATTGTGTACCAGGCTTTGCGCGATGTTAATGCATGATGGTAGGGTGATTGCCTACACGTCTCTTCAGTTGAAGATTCATGAGAAGAATTACTATATGCATGATTTATACTTGGCAGTCATTGTTCACGCATTGAATATTTAAAGGCACCATCTATACAACGTTCCATATAAGGTCCATACCAACCATCAGAGTCTCCAACACCTATTCAAGAAGAAGGACCTTAAATTGCAGCAGTGGAGATGGTTAGATATGTTGAAAGACTAAAATATCACCAAATTATATCATTCGAGGAAGGGCAATGTAGTGGCCAATGCATTGAGTAGTGTAACGACCTGATTGTTCATTTCTTGTATTGTAAGGCCCCGTGAAATCCCTACTCAAAAACCCAGATCCCGTGGTGCCAAGTTAGGATCTGTGTTAGAATCTAGTAAATATGCTTCGCGGTCCAGAATCGTGTGCCAAGTTGGATTGAATGATGTATTAAAAAGTCAAGAATAAGTTTTCAAAAAAAATGCAAGAAATGCGGTCCAGAATGCGGTCGCATAATTGAAATGCAGACAGCATACCTGCCACAGAGTGAGGTAGAATGTTGGATGAAATTGAAGTCAGAAATGCGGTCGAAATGCGGTCGAAATGCGGTCGCATAATTAAAATGCGGACTGCATAGCTGCCGCAGAGTGAGGCAAAATGTTGGATGAAATTGAAGTCGGAAATGTGGTCGAAATGCGGTCGCATAATCAAAAATGCGGACCGCATAAGTCATTGCATATTTTCCTTTGAATTTGCGAAGGTCAGTCCTGCGGTGCACTTTGCGACCGCAGAACACGAATGCGGACTGCATTATTACCGCATACCGAGTCAGAGGTTCCTTAGCGAGGGAAAGTCTCTCATCAAATTATTCTATAAGATTGGGCTAAATCATTGAAGAAAAATCAAGGAAAGGCTCCTGANGTGGCTAAAGCCCGTTTTTATTAGAAATTGAGCTCCGTTGTCATTACGAAAGTGTGGTAAGAGGTAAATTGGCTGGAGTATTGATTATCATTACGAATTAATTGATTTGCATATAACTATACATATTCGTGAAGGATGTGCCTCGATGTGAATAATGTACAAATCTTGATAATTAGAGAATGATGAAAAGTATAATTATGTGTTGAATTACTTGGGCTATAAGCCGACATTGAAACAAAGAACTATTTGTGCTAGCTATATGCTCACTTACCTGTGATTTGTAACTTGAATTATCCTTGATTTGTGTGGGATTGATATTTGAAAGTGTTGACTATTGGTAATTGAGTAATGCCTCCAATTAGGTGACCTAGCCGGTCGGGTCGTGATCAGACACCATGCCACTGACATGGTGGTAATGTACTGATATTGGATTCTGGATAAGGGAAATGAAATATTGATTGTGAGTAATACCTCCAATGAGGTGACCTAGCCGGTCGGGTCGTGATCGGACTCCGCTCGAGATGGCGGTGGTAATGAGGACAGTGGTGAAATCGTGACAGAATTGCCCTAATTTGTGTTGTGGAAGTTGCATGAAGAACTATATGAGTTATTTCTTTGATTTGCCCGTATTAATTGCTTGTATCTATTTGATAGTTCTTTCTAGTAAAATGGTGTTTAGTTATACATACCAGTACAATTCAAATGTACTGACGCCCCTTTTGTCGGGAGCGCTACATTCGTGTCATGATTGTAGGTGGCCCCATAGCGGACAGTGCAGACAGAGTGTAGTGGAGTGTTCATCCACTTGAAGTCACGGTGAGCCCCTTATTCTTCCATGGGGCTGCATGATATATCTTTTGTAATTACAGTTTTCTTTCATTTTGAGGTATAACCGGGGCCTTGTTGCCGGCGTAGTCATGCTTATGTGTTGTATCTTTAGAGGCTCCAAATACACTAGTGTGGGTTGTGTACGGGTTTTGGGGAGTCCCTTCTGTGTATATGTTGTAATCCTAACTTGTGATCTCCTTAAGCCGTGACTCTAATAGAATCAATGAAGCTAAATTACGAACGGTAAAATATCATGATATGAAATGAAATAGTAATGTGGTATACCCCATGTATTACCGTCCAAATTAACTAAAGGCATGAGTTCCTAATTCATGATTGAATCGGGGTAGAAAGTGTTCGGAAAGGCTTGCTCAGTCGGGTTCACTTGATTGAGCATCGGTCGCGCCTCCCGAGGTTGGGATGTGACATGTATTGTATCCTCGTTCCCCTATTTATTGCTTCTTAAATGTTCCTTTTTGGTTATGTGACTTCCTGGGGTGGTTGGATTGGATATGGGGACGTTTCGGAGTGAACTAGGACACTTAGTCCCACGGCTAGAAACTTAAGTTGAAAGGGTTGATCCGAGTTTGACTTTTATATAGACAACTATGGAATGGAGTTTTAATGGTTCCGATAACTTTGTATGGTGATTCTAGACTTAGGCATATGTCTGGATATTGATTCTGAGGTCCGTAGGTCATTTTGGCTTGAATTGGCAAAAGTTGAAAAGTTGAAGGTTTGGAAGGTTGAGAGATTTGACCGAGGGTTGACTTTGTTGATATTGGGTTTGAATTTTAGATCTGGGAATTGGAGAAGGTCTATTCTATTATATGACTTATGTGCAAAATTTGTGCTCAATCAGAGGTTGTTTGGTATGCTTCAGCATTAGTTTAGAACCTGGAAGTTCATTAGTTCATTATGTTTGAATAGGGGTGCAATTCGTGATTTCGATGTTGTTTGATGTGATCAGGCTTTGACTAAGTTTGTATCATGTTTTAAGACATGTTGATATGTATGGATGTGGTTTTGAGGGCCTCAGGTGTGATTCGAATCAAGTTTGGCTTCATTTTGGCCTTTGTTGGACTGCTGAAACGGTGCATTAGGTTTCCTTATACGCGATCGCGATCACGAAGGTTCTTTTAGTGACTGGTGGAATTTGGGCATCGCATTCGCAAGACTGGGAATGCGTTCGTGAAGGTTGAGGTAGGTTATTCATCATGAATCATGATGGGTATCATGTCCTCGTAGAAGGTGGGTAAGGCTCAGGGATTGCATGCGTTCATTCTTCGCGGTCGTGAGACCTGGACTGCAATCAAGCATCTTTAGGGTGTTTGGTCTTTGCATTCGCAACTAGGATGTCACATTCACATAGGATGTTCCATCAGCTTGTATCTTTTGTGCTTCGTGAACGTGAGGCTTTTTCTGCGTTCGCAAAGAGGAACACCTGGGCAGCAGATGTAAAACCATTTCGAGGGTTAAAGTTATTATTTCATATTTTGAGTTGTATCTCTGTCTTGGGAAATTTTTTAGAGGATCTTAACGTCTGGGATCGGGCTAAGTGTTTTTGTTTCGGATTTGTTCATTTGTCCTGATTACATCCTTGTTTTATCATTTATTTGGTGAATTAGAGTAGGATTATGTAGAAACTTTTCAAAAAAGAAAATGGAGGTGTACAAGTCGATTTGAGATCGGAATTGGATGATATTGGTATGGTTGGTCTCGTAATCGAATGGGTGTCCAGAATATGTTTATTTTATTGGGTTTCGAGGTGCGAGCCCGGTGTTGACTGTTTGATTTTGATAAAAATCAAATTTTTTTATTGTTTAAAGCTATTTCCTACGACACTATTTGTTGTTATTGAGTTGTTTGTGACTAGATTCGAGTTGTTTGGAGGCCAATACGCGTAGGAAGGGTATGTTGGAGCATTGAGTTATGCGGTTTGAGGTGAGTAATGTTTCTAAATTTGTAATTGAGGGTATTTATCCCTGGAAACTGTGTTATTTGTGTTGTGTTATGGTGATGCACATGATGGGTGACAGGCGTGTAGGCGCGCACCATGGTAATCATGATACAGTTGATTCGTTTTTACTATGTTGTAATCAAATCTTTTTCTACCCGTGAAATCCTTGTTAGATTAATTAAACTATGATTCATGTTAGAAATCATGTTTAGGATATGTGCTTAATTGGTTGAGACCTAATGAGGTTATTTATGTTATTTTGAGTTATTTGCTTTAACCATATTTATATACTCAGTCACGATTCTTAATTTGCATATCTCAGTCTTATCTATCTTGCACTCTAGCATCACATGGTACTATTGTTTGGGCTGAGTGGCACGAGATTTGTGAGCCCATGAGACTTCAAGGATTGATAACTAAGGGACTGAGAGCCGAGTTGTGAGTGTTATTGTCTATTGGGTTGCACATCGTAGCAAGTCATATTGGCTTTGTGATTATTATGTGTATCGGGCTGCACGCCGTAAAGGCCTTATAGGCTTTATATTAGTGCTTGGGCAAGATTCGCCCTTTTGGAGTCTGACATACTGGAAGTGAGCATAGGCATAGTGATATATATATATATATATATACATGTGCGTTGGTGAGGGGCATTGATGCCAGGCACCCGTACGGTACAATGTTGAGTGACTGTGTGTGGCTTGTGTGGACATTTGGCAGATAGATTGACTATTTTAAAGAGTGTGAGTACTTTGGGATATCATTGTGAAATCATTATTTTGACTTGCATATCAAATATGTAGGCATAGAAATGTACCACTCCTCGTGCTATTTGTACTTGCAATGTTTCTATCAGTGGTGGGCTTTAATTGTTAAACTTGAAAGCATGCCTAAATTTTTGCAATACAAATGAGCTGATTATGGTAATTTCTCTAAGTTGTTTATTGTTTATGTCATCATTAAACTTGTGTTGTTATTATGTTGGACTTCGACTGTCTTTTTCTGAGCTCGTCACTACTTTCATTCCAATGTTAATTTTGTTACTATTGAGTACAAGGGATCAGTTGTACTCATATTACACATTGTAATTTGTGTGCAGATCTAGCTACATCAGACATTGTGATTGTTAGATCTGTGCTAGTACCTAATCGGAGAATTCGCGGTAGCTTTTATGGCGTTCGCAGATCTTGACTCTCTTTTCTTTTATTTTCTTTAGTATTGTTCTATTGCTCATAGAGTTGTAGTAGAATTTTTGTTTACGTTGATACTTAGCAATGCTCATGCACTTATTGTAGTAGTATTTCAATTATTTGTATCAGATATTCTTTAGATTTCCGTTGTTGAGTTTATTAGAACATGTTTTATTCTAATGTTTATCTGTTGTGTGATTGTAGTCTTGCCTAGCAAGTGTGTTAGGTGCCATCACAACAGGTTGGGATTTTGGGTCGTGACAAATTGGTATCAGACTACTAGGTTACTTCGGTGTCACTAGTCATAAGCAGGTTTAGTAGATCCTTGAAGATCAATACAAAGACAAATGTACTAATCTTCGAGAGGCTAGCGAACCATTAGAAAACTTCACTTTCTTGCATTCTTGTCATCCGGATTTGTAATTCCAAAATCTGAACCGCTAATTTTCTTTTCTATCACAGATGGTGAGGACACGTATGATCGAATCAGATAGAAGGCCAATAGTACCACCAAATAAGACAACAAGCTGGGGCCACGGAAGAGGCCGAGGTGTGGTTCATACCACATCTAAGGTAGCACCTGTAGAGCCACCAGTTGCTCCAACAGAGGAGTAGAAACTAGATATTCTAGAGCCGGTGGGACCAGCTCAGGCACCAATTGTGCCCCTTGTGATCCTAGGCCTTCTGGAGGCCTTACCCCAGATTTTGACTGTGTGCACGAGCCTGGCTCAGGTAGTCTCCGTTCCAGCTGCACAAGCCACTTCACAGGCCCAGAGAGGTGCTCAGACTCCCGCCACCCATACTCCAGGGCACGTAGCTCAAGGACTCTAGACTCCGGGGGTACTACGAGCCCAGCTGGTTACTGCTGCTCGATTCCAGCTTGGGCCACCTATGAGTGATGAGAATTAGAAGAGACTAGAGTGGTTTTGGAGGCCCAAGCCTCTAGAGTTTAGGGGGGGAGGGAGGCAGAGTTAGAGGATGCTCAGAACTTTATATGCATGTACTAGCGGATCCTTTATACAACGGTATCTTGGAGACCAATAGGGTTGCATTTACTACTTTTTAGCTGGTAGGGGCAGCCTACGGATGGTGGGAGTCTTATGAATTGAGCAGGCTAGTCGGTGCTGCACCAGTTACGTGACATGAGTTCTCAATTGTCTTCGTATAGAAGTTTGTTCCACAAACTAATAGAGAGAAGTTGCTTAGGCAGTTTGAGCAGCTATGCTGGGAAGGTATAATAGCGACTTAGTATGAGATAAGGTTTGTAGATCTGGATTGTCATGCAATGTGGTTGGTTCCCACAGAAAGAGAGGATCAGGAGTTTCATTGATGGCCTTAACGACTTACGCTTTTGTTTTGCTCGAGAGGCCGAGATGGATGTTAGGTTTGACGAGTTGTTCAATATTGCTAGGAGCTTGGAGTCGATTTGCAGGCTTGTGCGGGAGGTATAGAAGGGAAAGAGGCCCCATGTTTCAATTAGTTTCAGTGGTTTCTCATATGGAGGTCAGTCTCATCACAACAGGGGTCGTCCTTACATGCCAACTGATATGGCTCATCCGGCTCATCGTGGTGCATTAGTTATTCATGGTTCATGTAGTGCTCATCTGAATTAGTCATCTTTTAGTGCTCTCCCAGCTCAGAGTTCATCCCGTGCTCCATCAATTCAGGGTTCATCAATACCAGGTTCTTTTAGTTGCTATTCTAGTTCTTGAGGTTCGGTTTAGGCCCCACCGCCATCTTTTGATCATGGTTGCTTCGATGTGGATAGTTGGGGCAAATGAGTAGGTATTGAACCCGTCTAATAGGAGGTCCAGCTTAGTAGAGAGGTCAGGCTATGACTTCCGCACCAATTACTTCACCTCTCACTCAGCTAGTTTGGGTTGGCATTCACGCAGTTCAAGGTCATCCTAGAGAGAGGGGTCAATTTGATGGTGGTCAGGCTTAATGTCAAAGAGGGTTTTATTGGTATGGCTAGGTCTTATTGCCATTTTGTGTAGGGTTTCTCCTCTATTACTGCACCTTTGACTAGATTGACACAGAAGGGTGCCACATTCAGGTGATCTGATGAGTGTGACGAGCATTCAGAAGCTCAAGACTGCTTTGAGCACAACTCCAGTTCTAGTTTTGCCTTTAGCCTCATGTTCATATACAATTTATTCTGATGCTTTGTAGATTGCAATCAGTTGCGTCTTGATATAGGAGGGTTGGGTGATTTTATATGCTTCGCGCCAGGTGAAGCCCCATGAGAAGAACTACCATTTTTACGATTTAGAGTTGGCAACCATTATTCATGCATTCAAAATTTTGAGGAAAAATCTCTACGGTGTGTCTTGCGAAGTATTCATAAATTATTAGAGGCTACATAACTTTTTTAAGAAGAAGGATCTAAACTTGAGGCAGTAGAGGTGTTTTGAGTCGTTAAAAGACTATGATATTACCATTTTGTATAATCCCAGGAAGGCCAACGTGGTGGCCGGTGCCTTGAGTAGAAAGGAGGTGAGTATGGTAGCCTTGCGTATATTTTAGTTAGTGATAAACCACTAGCATCAGATGTTCAGGATTTGGCCAATTAGTTCGTGAGGTTGAACGTTTCGGAGCTTAGATGGGTTCTTGGTTGCATGGTTTCTCGGCCATCTTTGTAAGAGGGCATCAGAGAGCGTTAGTACGACGATCCCCATTTGCTAGTCCTCAAGGACACGGTGCAGCACCGTGATGCTAAGGAGGTTTTATTGAAGATGATAGGGTGTTGCAGATGCAGGGTCGGATTTGTATGCCCAATATGGTTGGGTTGCGTGAATTGATTCTTGAGAAGGACACATTTTGTGGTATTCCATTCATCCAGGTGCCACCAAGAAGTATTAGGACTTGACGCAACACTATTGATGGAGAATGATTAAAAAATATAAAATGGAGTATATGGATCGGTGTTTGAACTTTCAGTAGATGAAGTACGAGCACTAGAAGCCAGGGGGATGCTTTAGAGACTTGAGATTCCCGAGTGGAAACGAGAGCGTGTTACTATAAATTTCATTTTTGAGCTCCCATGGACTTTGAAGAAATTTGATGTAGTTTGGGTGATTGTGGATCGATTGACTAAGTCCACACATTTTATTCTGGTTGTGACCAACTATTCTTCAGAGAAGCTGGCTTAGATCTATATATATGAGATTGTTCATCTTCATGGCATGCTGGTGTAAATTATTTCTGATTGAGGCATACAGTTCACATCATATATCTGGAGAGCAATGTAGCGAGAGGTGGGCACACGGGTTGAGTTGAGTACAACATTCCACCCCCCAGAGAGACACATAATCTGAATGCATCATTCAAATATTTGAAGATATGCTACGTGCTTGTGTTATGGATTTCGAAGGTTTTTGGGATTGGTTTCTACTGCTTGCAGAGTTTCCCTACAACAATAACTATCAATCGAGTATTCATATGGCTCCTTATGAGGCCTTATATGGGAGGCAGTGTCGATCTCCAGTTGGTTGGTTTGAATAGGGGAAGGCTAGATTGTTGGGCATTGATCTGGTTAGGGATGCCTTGGAGAAAGTCAAGTTGATTTAAAATTTGCCTTTATACAACAGTATAGACATAAGAGTTAAGGTGATCGCAAGGTTCATGATGTTTCATATATGGTGGGAGAGAAGGTACTATGTAAAGTTTCTCCCATGAAGTGTGTGATGAGGTTTGGGAAGAAGGGCAAGTTGATCCCCCGGTATATTACCCGTTTTGAGGTGCTTGAGAAAGTTCGAGAGTTGTAATACAAGCTTGCATTGCAACCTAGTCTATCGGATGTTCACCCAGTGTTCATGTTTCTACGCTCCGAAAGTATTATGGTGATCCGTCTCATGTTTTGAATTTTAGCATGGCTAAGTTAGATAGATATTTGACATTTTATGTGGTGCTGGTGGCTATTTTGGATCGGCATGTTTGAAAGTTGAATTCAAAGAGTATAGCTTTGGTGAAGGTCCAATGGAGATTCCACCAGTCAAGGAGGCTACTTTGAAAACTGAGCGGAAGATGCAGTGCAGATATCCACACCTATTTGAGACTCCACGTACGACTCTAGACTCGTTCGATGATGAATGTTTGTTTTAGAGGGGAGAATGTAACAACCTAGTGGGTCGCTTCGTGTATTGTAGCCTTGTTCCCCTATTTATTGCTTCTTCTATATTCATTTATGGTAATGGGACTTGCCGGGGTGGTGGGACTGGTTTCAGGGAAGTTTCAGAGTGAATTGGGACACTTAGTCCCAAGGTTAGAAGCTTAAGTTGAAAGAGTTGATTGGAGTTTGTCTTTTATGTAGATGACTCTAGAAGGGAGTTTTGATGGATCTGATAGCTTTGTATAGTAATTTTGGACTTCGGCATATGTTCAGATATTTATTTTGAGGTACGGAGGTCGTTTGGGGTTGATTTGGTTAAATTTGGAAAGTTGAAGGAATTGAAGGTTGAATGGTTTTTGTTGAGAGATGACTTTGTCGATATCGGGTTTAGATTTTGATTCCACAAGTTGGAGTAGGTTTGTTATGTCTTTAATGAGTTGTATGCAAAATTTGAGGTCTACCAAAGTTTGTTTGGTATGATTCGGCATTAGTTTTAGAAGTTGGAAGTTCATTAGTTCATTAGGCTTGAAAAGGGTGCGATTCGTGTTTATGGCTTCGACTAAGTTCGTACCATGTTTTAGGAATTGTCGGTATGTTTAGATAGGGTCCCGAGGGCCTCAAGTGTGATTCGGATCAAGTTCGGCTTCATTTTGAACTTTGTTGGACTGCTAAAACTATGCATCTGGTTTATTATAAGCGATCATGACGGAAGGATCATGATCGCGAAGGGTCTTTTCGTAACTGGTGGAATTTATGGATCACGTTTGCTAGACACGGGATGTTTTCGAGAATGTTGAGGTAGGTTGTTCATCACGAAAGCATAATGGTCGTTGTGTTCGCGTAGAAGGGAGGTAAGGCTCAAGTGTGGCAGGCATTTATTCTTTGCGATCGCAAGGCGTGGATAGCGATCGCACAGATTTAGGGTGTTTGGTAAACACGTTCGCGACTAGGATGTCATGTTCTTATAGAAGGTTTTGTCAGCTGGGATGTCGCATCCTTGGAAACCATTTATTTGTGTTTTGTTAGGGTGACGCACATGCTAGGTAATGGGAGTGTCGACGTGCACAGTGGTAATTAAGATCCGGTAGATTCTTTTGTACTGTGCTGTAATCAAGTCTTGTTCTATCCGTAAAATCCTTATTTGTTAGAGTAATTATACAGTGATTTGTGTTCTGTTTAGGCTATGTGCTTATTCGGTTGAGAACAAATGTGCTTATTCGATTGAGCGGCATTTATGGCAAGCACCCGTACAGTGCTGGGTGAATGTGTGTGGCTTGTGTAAAAATTTAGTAGATAGATTGAGTATTTCAAAGAGGGTGAGTACTTGGGGATATCACCGTGAAATCATTCTTTTGACATGGATATCTAACATTTAGACATAGAGATGTACCATTCCTCATTCTAGCTGTAATTGACATGTTTATATCAGTGTTGGGCCTTAATTGTTGAACTTGAAAGGTTGTCTAAGTTTATGAAATACGAATGACCTAACTATGATAAATACTCTGAGTTGTTTATTGTTACTATCATCATTAAATATGTGTTGTCATTATATTGGAATCTTACTATCTTATTCTGAGCTCGTTACTGCTTTTAGCCCAAGGTTAGTTCTGTTATTGAGTACATGGGGTCATTGTACTAATTCTATACTCTGCACTTCGCGTGCAGATCTAGGTACATCTGGATGTGGTGATTACTAGATTTGTTCTAGTACCTGCTCGTGACTTTGAGGTAGCTGTTATGACATCTGTAGACCTTGACTCTCTTTCCTTTTATTTTCGTCAGTACTGTTCTATTACTCATACAGTTGTAGTAGAGTTTTTGTTTATGTTGATACTTAGTAGTGCTCATGTACTCGTTGACACTAGATTTTAGGATGGTTGTAGTAATATTATAGTTATTTGTATCAGATATTCATGATATTTCTGTTGTTGAGTTTGTTAAAACAAATTTTATTAAAATGTTTATTTGTTATGTTATTGTCGGCTTTCCTAGAAAATGTGTTTGGTGCTATCACGACAGGTTGGTATTTTGGGTCATGACAAGTAGGAAGGCTGGGAGCATGGGCAGTTTGGCATATTTAGCGGTTGTGTAGAGGCCACTAGCTATGAATATTCAGGATTTAGCTAATCGGTTCATGAGGTTGGATGTTTCGGATCCTAAACGAGTTTTTGCTTGTGTGGCCGCATAGACATCATTGTTGGAGTGTATAAAGGCTTTCCAATTCGATGGTCCTCACCTGTTGGTGTTGAAAGACACGATGGAGTAGGGTGGTGCTAAGAAGGTTGTGATTGGATATGATGGTGTTATGCGACTTTAGGGCCAGATTTATCTTTCAAATGTTGATGGCTTGGGAGAGTTAATCATTGAGGAGGCTCATAATTCATGCTATTCTATTCACACAAATGTCAAGAAGATGTGCTGTGACTTGAAATAACATTATTGGTGGTGGAGGATGAAGAAATATATTGTCAATCATGTCTATCGGTATTTGAATTGACTAAAGGTGAAGTACGAGTATCAGAAATCGGGTGGATTGAATCAGTGATGAGAGATACCATAGTGGAAATGGGAGTGCATCACTACGAATTTTGAAGTAGGATTACAACGGACCTTGAGCAAGTGTGAAACAGTTTAGGTTATTGTAGACCGGTTGACTAAGTCGCACACTTTATTTCGGTGATGACTTCCTATTCTTTATAGTGATTGGTTTAGATTTACATCTTCGAGATTATCCACCTGCACGGTGTGCCCATTTCTATCATATCTCACCAGGGCACGCATTTCACATTGCATTTTTGGAGAGTCGTGCTGCATGAGTTGGGCACACGGGTCAAGTTGGGTACTGCATTTCATTCTTAGACGGATGGACATTCCAAGCACTATTCAAATATTGGAGGATATGTTGCAGTCATTCTCTATGGATTTTGGGGGTCAGTGGGCGATTTTTTTAAATTTCTAGTGGATTTTGCCTACAACAACATCTATTAGTTGAGCATTCATATGGCTCTGTACGTGGCCTTGTATGGGATACAATTACGTTCACTAGTTGGGTCATTTGAGCCTGGTGAGGCTAGATTGTCAGGCACTGATTTTGTATGTGATGCTTTGGAAAAGGTTAAGATGATTCAGGATTGCCTTCATACAGTTTAGTGTAGGAAAAAGAGTTATGTAGATCAGAAGTTCGAGATATGGCTTACACAGCGGGTGAGAAGGTTCTTCTTTGAGTGTCACCTATGAAGAGCGCGATGTGGTTTGGAAAGAAAGGCAAGTTGAACCCGAGGTTTATTGGCCAATTTGAGATATTAGAGTGAGTTGGCGAGGTCGCTTATAGGATAGCATTTCCCCAAGCATAGCAGGGGTACATCCGATATCCTATGTTTTTATGCTTTAGAAGTGCCATGCAGATAGATCACATGTATTGGACTTCAGCACAGTGCAACTTGATGAGAACTTGACCTTTGAGGAAGAGCTAGTAGTTATTCTAGATCAACATGTTTGTAAGTTGAGGTCTAAGAGTTTTCTTTCTGTGAAAGTGCATTGGAGAGGTCAACCAACTAATGATGCTACGTGGGAGTCTGATTCCAATGCGCGGGGTAGATGCCCATACCTTTTTACCAATCTAGGTACATTTCTATGTCCGTTTGCAGAAGAATGTTTCTTTTAAATGTGAAGAATTTGATAACCCGATAGAACGTTTTGGGTACTTGCCTTTATAACCATTGTTTCGTGACCTCTCATAGCTTAATTTGATGTTATATGACTTTCGTTCATGGTCCGTGTCATTTTTCGTAAAGATTTTATGTGAAATTTTGAAGAAAAAGTGATTTTTTGCAGAAAAAATAACTAGAGTTGAGCACTCTTAACATTGTTAGTAAATGACGTTAGAACGGTGTTTTAACAATTCCAGTTGGTTCGTATGATATTTTTGGACTTGTACGCATGTTTGTTAGACTCCTGGGAGACCCGAGGGGTTTTGATGCGTATGAAAAGTTAGAAAATTGAAAACTTGAGTTTTACTAATCTATTCTTGATATTTGATATTATTTTGATGATTTTAGTGAGCGAGCAAGTTAGAATGATATTAATACACTTGTGTGAATGTTCGGATTGGATCTAGGAGGCACGGGTGAGTTCAGATCATCTTTGGCCTTACAGAGTTAGGTGGTTTTTTGGTATATCACAATGCTTCGTGATCGCGGAGCCACTACCGTTGTCGCGAATGGGTAATTGGGAATGGGTCAGGTCGTTCTACACAAATGCGAGGGCAAGCTCGCGAACGAGAAGGCTTGGGGGGATCGGCCTTCACGAACGCGGAAGACCTCATGCAAACGCATAGGCTTAGGGATGTCAAGGGAGGGGCAACTGGTTCTTCATCGTGAACATGTTATACTAGACGCGAATGTGGAGGCTTAGATGGGGTAATCCCTTCGCGAATACGGTGAGGACCTCGCGAATGCGAAGGCTAATTGGCCTGTGTGCTTCTCGAACTCGATAGATGCTCTTTGAAAGCGAAGAGCACCTGACACCTAGTTAAATAAATAAGCTGAAACCAGATTTCAGTATTTTCAACCATTTTTGACATCTAGAACACGGATTGGAGAGTTTTTTAAGGTGATTTTCATCCCAACTTAATTGGTTAGTGGTTTTCAACTATATTTGATGTATTTCCATAAACACCCATTGATTGTTTTACCTTAAATTTAGTAGTTTCAAAGTAGAATTTGGGGGTTTTGGGTAGGATTTAGGAAATTTGTAAAATTGAGATTTAGACCTCGCACTGAGGTTTGATTTTGAAACAAATCATGTATCGGGGCTCTGGGTGAATGGGTAATCAAAATGTTGCCTGAATCTCGTAGTTGGACCAAGGGGGCCAGAGTTGACTTTTTCAATTTAGTTAAAGATTGAACCTTTTTAACTCATTGGTAGTTTCTAGAGCTTGTTTTGAATTGTTTGAATTATATTTGGCAAGATTCGATTGTTTTGAAGGCTTATTCTAAAGGAAAAGTCGTGGTTAATTATTAATTTGACTTTAGAAGAGGTAAGTGTCATGGTTAACTTTTACATGAGGGAATCAGGACTTGTTTTGTCTATTTGCTAAATGAATTATGTGTGGGGACGGCGTATACGTAAGGTGACAAATATATATATGTGATGTCATAGGTTAAATCATGCAAGTGGAATTTGCCTATTTGTATCATGTTGCCTTATTTACTATGCTTTCCATATCGTAGATGGATCGCTTATTATTTGTTTATTTGCTTTTGTGCTTATTTCTTACATTTGAAAATTGTGTGATATTGTAAGTTGAGTTTAATTATTCTAACATTATTGTTAAGGTTGAAATTTACTTCCCACCTTGCTTGATACTTTGAGTTGTTCTTATTGCTTGGCAAGGAATAGTGAAAAGCACGTAGGGTGTTATCGTACCCTATTTGCATATTGATATTATTGATTGAGTGAATGTGAGGAGAAAAGCATGAAGGGTGATGTCATGCATATGGTTATTTATCATGAGAGGTTAAAGAACGAATGGTGATGTTGTACATATGTATTTTTATTATGATCATGCGAGGATGCAGTAAAAGCAGGAAGGATGATGTCGTGCACTTGCATTTATCTAATATGGTGAGGATGAGGGTAAAAGAACAAAGGGTGATGCCGTACGAGTTAATTGATTTCATTGTTTTACTTGATATTTGAAAATGTGAATTATGACCTTGTGATTTTGTTGCCCATTTTTTAAAAAGGTTTATTTCATGATTTTTTATTTATTGTTTGCATCCATTGCCCTATATACCTACCCCTACTGTGTTGATTAATTTGACTCTTTCTTATTACTCTTTTATACATATAAACATAAATGTAAAGGTTTACTGTAGGAGTCTTGTCTTAGCCTAGTCACTACCTCGTCGAGGTTAGGCTAAAAAATTACGGAGTAAATTGGATCAGTTGTACTCATACTATACTTTTGCACTTCTTATACAGATCCTGACATATGTACCAGCGGGGCTAGGAGAGGTGCTTAGTAGATACTGCGTTGGTGATTCGAGGTAGAGCTGCATCTTGTCTGCAAGCACTCTTTCCATTTATTTTGGACAGTGTTGCATTCCTTTCAAAACCTTATATTTAGCTAGATCTAGAAGCTCATATACTTGTGAAAAAAAATCTTTGGGTGGTGTTTTACGTTAGACGTTGGTATTGGAACTTATTAAGTTATCACATAGTTGTTTCGTGCTATTTTATTGGTATAGTTATTGGCTATTTATTGCTTTTCTTTGCATATTATTTATTGTGTTGGCTTGTCTAGCAAGTGGTGTTAGGCGTCATCACGACCCCTTATCGGTTAGGAGTTTGGGTCGTGACGTAGTGATGTTTTATTATCTTATTTTTCAATTAAAAATATACTTGTCTTTAAAATTTACAATAATAAGAACTTGAAATTAAAATATATATTCTTCCTTATAATCCAAAATTCATATGATTTCTTTCTTCTTCCCCCCCCCCCCCCTTTTTTTAAGTTCATGCAAAAGTAAATGTGACTTGAAAAACCCAGAATTATATTATTAAACACATTGTATATACTGTCATACACAGGTATACATAGATTATACGCTATTATACACAAGTATATACTAACATAGTGAATATACATAGGTCAAAAAGGGGGGAAAGCTAAAATTCTCCATTATTTACAGGCAAAATACATAAACGGAAACTTTAAGTTATCCACAAAAATCAGTCAAATACCTCAATTGATCCCTTTATCATTTAGACATTTCAAGTGTCTATTAAGTAGATCAATTAAATACCCAAGTGCAATAGATTATATACGTAAGTTACACTTGCCAATGACGTGTCAAATGAGATAATTAATGAACGACATGTGTAATTTCAAATAAAAATTTAACACATATAATTAACAAAAAAAAGAAAATAGATTTAAAGAAGGAAAAAACACTTTTCCCTCACTTCTAACAAAACCAGCGCCCTCCCTCCCCTCATACGACGACACGGTCGATCGTTGAGCATATTGTAGCCATGTTCCTTATTTATTTCCTTTTGTATGTTCATTTATGATTATGTGACTTGACGGGGTAGTTGGTTTGATTTTGGGCAAGTGTTGGAGTGAATTGGGACACTCAGTCCCAAGGTTGGAAGCTTAAGTTAAAAGAGTTGACCGGAGTTTGCCTTTTGTGTAGATGACTCTAGTATGGAGTTTTTATGGTTCCAATAGCTTTGTATGGTGATTTTGAACTTAGCCATATGTCCGGATTTTGATTTGGATGTCTGTAGGTTGGTTTGGTGCATTTTAGCGAAAGTTTGAAAGTTAAAGATTTGGAAGGTTAAAAGGTTTGATCGAGACTTGAATTTGTTGATATCAGGTTCGAATTTTGGTTCTGGGATTTGGAAGAGTCTGTTGTGTCATTTGGGACTTGCATGCAAAATTTGAGGCCATTTGGAGTTGATTTCATATGGTTCGGCATGAGTTTTGGAAGTTTAAAGTTCATTAGTTCATTAGGTTTGAATTGGGATGTGATTCATGGTTTTGATGGAGCCTTAAGTAGGTTTGTGTTGTATTTTAGGATTGGTTGGTGTGATTGGACGGGGCGCCTCAAATATGATTTGGATGGGTTTCGGACTATTTCCATCATTATTGGAGTGTTGTTGATGAGGTTCTAGTTTCTTTCTTCGCGACCACGAAGAGGAAGACCCGATTGCAAAGTGTGACTTGATTGGCAAGTGGTTTTGTTTTTTGCGTTAATGAAGAGAGTGAATCGTTTGTGAAGTGTTAGAGAGGTTGTTCATCGTGATCGCAAGCAGGGAGCTGAATTTTCGTAGAACAAAGGTCTGTCGGAAGATAGCACGTGTTTGTGCATCGCGATCGTGGGAGTTGTTTCACATTTGCGTAGGCATGGGTCATCTGGTCATCGCGTTCGCGACTAGTTCATTGCATTTGCGTTGAAGGTTTTGGCAGCTGGATAATTTTGTTCTTCACGATCACTAAGAGTAATGCTTGGGCAGATTGTTTTAAACTCTATTTCGAAGGTTTGAGTTACTATATCACATTTTGAGTTAGAGAGCTCGGTTTTAGGCGAGTTTGAAAAGGATTTTCTTGATTTGGATTAGGGTAAGTGTCATTAACTTGGATTTATTATGATTTGAGTTATCTGTGACTAGATTCAAGTAGTTTGCAGGCCGATTCGCGTGGGAAGGGCTTTTTGGAGTATTGATTTGCACATTTTGAGGTAGGTAACATATCTAAACTTGAATTAGGGCGTATTTAACCCTGGGAACCATGTTGTATGAAATGTATTGGGGGACGCACATGCTAGGTGACTCGCGTGTGGGCATGCATCGGACTATTCATGATACCAGCTGAGTTTTAGATTATATCCGAAAATGTTTGTTATAATACCTTGTTATATCTGTGTTTTTCCTACTTGTTTGATTATATAAGTTGTGATTCATACTAGAAATCATATTTAGGCTGTGTGATTAATTTTTTGAGACCTAATGAGGCAATTTCTATTACTACGGGCTATCTGACTTGAATGCATGTATAACTCAGTAACGATTCTTCATTTGCATATCAGATCTCAGCCTTTGTTCATCATTCGTTGTTACATCATATGTTCTTGTTAATTTCCATATGTGGTAGTATTTTGGCTGACTGAAATTAGTTTGTGAGCCCTTGAGAGCATAGAGGTTGATGAATGAGGTGGGATTTAGAGCTGTGTTGAGAGTGTTATTTAGATCGGGCTTCATGTCGTAGTAGACCATATTGACTTTATTGTTATTTGGATAAGGCTGCACGCCGCAGCATGCCATATTGGCTTTTGATTAATGCTTGGGTAGAATTCTCCCCTCCGGAGTCTAACATGCTAGCAGTGGGCACGAGCACAGTGATATATACATGTGCTTTAATGAGGGGCATTGATGCCAGGTACACCTACAGTGCAGGGTGATTTTGTGTGTGATGAAGTAGGATTGTGAGTCATGCATATTGAGCATGCAGAGAGTGAGGGTACATAAGGATATCACTGTGAAATCATTAACTTCACATGCATATTTGACATGTCGGCATAAAGATGCATTTTTCTCATGCTAGCTTGCAAATGAAATGTTCTTAACCGTGTTTAGTTGTAACTATTACTTGAAATCATGTCTAAATTCATGTAATGTGAACGAGATGAATATCATAATATCTTAGAGTAATTTACTATTATTGTCATCATTACATTCATGTGTTGTTACTGATATTGGTCTCTAACTGTTTCTTCTGAGCTCGTCACTACTTTTAGCCCAAGGTTAGGTTTGTTACTTATTGAGTACATGGGGTCGGTTGTACTCATACTACACTTTGCACTTCCTATACAGATTCAGATACTTTTGGATGTGGTCATTGCTAGAGCCGTGTTGGTAAAGAGACTATAGGTTGTTGTTATTTCGTCCGCAGACCTTAACTCTATTTCCTTTATGACTGTTCTAATGTCCAGACAATTGTATTGAGGATTTGGTTCATATTTCATACTTAGTAGTGCTCATTTACTCGTTGACACCAGATCATTGGGATGGTTGTAGCAGTATTTTTATTGTTTTTATTAGATATTTATGATATTTTCATTGTTGAGCTCATTAAACCGTGTTTATTTAAATTCATAGTTATATGTGATTGATGTCTTGCCTAGCAAGTAGTGTTACGCGTTGTCGCAACTCTAATAGGAGTTAGGTCATGAAGAGTTGGTATCAGAACACTGGGTTGCTTAGGTCTCACAAGTTATGAGCAAGTTTAGTAGAGTCTTGCGGATCAGTACGATTGAGATGCATGTACTTATCTTTGAGAGGCTACCGAACTGATAGAAAACTTCACTTTCTTGCATTCCTGTAGTGCGGATTAGTTAATGATGATGTCTAAATCCCTATTCGTCTATTCTCTCAAAGATGGTGAGGACACAATCAGCTAATCAGACATCAATACCACCCGTTAGGGTCACGAGAGGTCGGGGCCGAGGTGGAGCTCGTAATACACCGAGGGCAGCACCTGTTGAGCCACCAGTTGCTCCAGTGGAGGAGCAGGTATCTGAGACTGTTGAGCTGGCGGGACCAACTCAGACACCAACGGTACCTATCATGATACCAAGTTTTCAGGAGGCTTTAGCTCAATTTTGAGTGTGTGCGCGGGCTTGGCCCAAGCAATCTCGATGCAAGGTTCACCAACTAACTCACATGCTTCGGGGAGGAGCCCAGACTCCCATTGCCCATACTCCAAAGCAGCTAGCTCAGCGTTACCTGACACCATGGGTGTTATATATTCTGCTAGTTGTTGCTGCTCGATCCGAGATTGGTCCAGTTATGAGTAATGAGGAGCAGAAGAGGTTGGAGCGGTTTGAGAGGCTTAAGCCTCCAAAGTTTAGCTGAGCAGAGTTAGAGAATGCTCAGGATTTTCTAGATAAGTGTTAGCAGATCCTTTATGTAACGAGTATTTTGGACACTAGTGGGGTTGCATTTACTACATTTTAGCTGACAGAGGCAGCCTATAGATGGTGGTAGGCATATGAGTTGTATAGTACAGCTTGTGCAACACCACTTATGTGGAATGACTTCTCATTTCTATTCTTAAAAATGTTTGTTCCCTAGACTCGTAGAGTGGAGCTGTGTAGAGATTTTGAGCAACTACGCTGGGGAGATATGATTGTGAATCAGTATGAGATGAGATTCAAATATTTGGCTCGTCATGCAGTATGGTTGGTTCCCACTGCGCGAGACAGATGACGAGGTTAATTGATGGCCTCAATTATGGTGTATGCTATAGTTTGGCTCGAGAGGCCGAGACAGATGCTAGGTTTGACCGAGTGGTCGAGATTGCTAGGTTCTTGCCTATTAATGATTACAGGGATTTAAAGTTGGCGTTAAGGTAAACACTCAATAAAAAGAAATTGAAATAACCAAATTTAGTGTGTGTAATTGTTATGTAAATTAACTTCTAAGAGATTTAACTAACTAGTAAGCAAACACTGATTGAAATGTTTTTGATATTTTTATCAAATAAAGGAAAAGCCAATGGATGTAACCTTCACCTAGGTGTCAACCTTAAGGGTTAAGTAAATCTATGTTTGCTTTGTATATCGGGGTGCGTTATGACTCTCAATACTCATGTACCCAATCAATACCTCTTGGTCAAAGAATGATTATACCCAATCTAAACTATTTATATGTGTCCAAGTGAGATTATCTCTATATCTAGTTCAAATCCCTTGATCAAGCTAATCAAAACTCCAACTAGTTCAATTTCTTGTTAGCCATAATTTCCTATACTAGGCTCCTTGTTCTCAAGTAAGAACTAAGTCAAATAGGCATGAATCAATACGTGCAACTATCAATTATCGATATAAAGCATGAACAAGTCTAAATAACATACAACCAATCAATAACAAACATTAATATTAAATTCCCATAAGTTTTACACACTAGGGATGGGTCACACCTTAGATAAAATATAGTTGCTCATAACTATAGACATAGAAAATGGAAAAGAAGAAGTAATTAATGACATAAAACTAAAATTAAAAGGTAAAATAAATGGGTCTTCTCAAATTATAGTCACAAATTGTCAAAAAAGATTAAGTCTAACCGCTCACAACTACTGCAGTATAAAGGTGACCCTAAAAACTATTTCTCATCTATTTATAGTGCTCTGAAATTTGCTGATAAAAATATCTTTAGGTAGGTTCTGCGGCCGAAAACTTTCATCTACGGTCGGCACTTCAGTTTGTTTGCCCCCGCAGTGCATGTCAGTTGGAGAAATTCTGCAGCCGCACAAAAAGTTCTTTGGCCGAACTTTAGCTACTACGGCAGCACAATTTTGTCGCGGACAGTGCTTTAAGGAGGCTTCAGACTTTCTCTTTTTCATCTTCTCCGGTCTATCAATCTTGTCAGTGCGAAATTAAAATACGACCGCACATATTGGTGCGCGGACTGCACTGCTGGTACGATCCTATGAAGCTTTAGGAGTTAGTCTGCAGTAGCACTTTACTTTATGCAGGCCGCATCTCCATTTGGCGCCGCATAACATAATTTGCGGACCGCACAATTCTTTGCACTTCTCCTCCTTTACTAATTGAGCTAGGACTTCTTCTCTTTAAGTTAGATTTTTTTCATTGAGCTTACATCCTCCAGCATACCTGCAATTCACACACTTTCATTAGATTGAGGAACAAATATCACTAACTTTTGGACTAAAAACTAAAGCAAGAAGATAATAGTAAATGGTTAAAATCCACACTTATCAACTCCCCTAAACTTAAGTCTTTTCTTGTCCTCAAGCAACTAGATTAGTTCCCTCCTTCCCTTAGAGAAAACTCATTTCAAAGAGCCACTTATAGATCATTTATACTTAGTTGGAACCAACAATTACCCACAATACTGATGCATTCTCAACAAGGTGTCAACATTTTCAAAATTGTGCAACTTTCATGTAACTCTAGTGTGCCATTTGAGACTCAACAATTAACTTCACTCATCACGGACTCTTGTTCTTTTATGTAAATCATGGTGGACTTCAAACTCTTTATCTTCGACCCTCCATTTGTCGTGCTCACTTCAAGATTTAAAACTCAATTTCTAGATCAATAAAGGTTTCAATCTTCTCTCACAAAGGAATATCACAAGTAAAGTTTCAAGTACCATATACTTGCCCCTTATGTAAATCTCCACTAATGTAAGCTTAATTGCTTCAAAATTAAGTAGGACTTCATTCAGGTTTCAGTGAAAGCTTTTGGATTAGGGTAGGATACCATATGGGATATAAGTGGTTACACCCTTCCTTAAGCACTCCACATCCCATTTCTTGGCTCACACTTGCCAATCCCTTAGAGGAATTTCTTTTTCTTGGGGACAAAAGGGACTTTCCATCGCTCTTTATTGTTAATTTCATTCTTTTTCTCCCTTGATGCTCATACTAGAGATAATTGCTCCTCTTCAATTTCATTAATCTCCCCTTTTTATTTTCTTTTCTGTGTTTTCTTTTATTACTTTCTCTTTCTTGGAGATAATTTCTTGTCTCTCATTTTAGTGCCTTGATACCTTTTTTATTCCTCAACTTCCCCTCTTAGGATGTGTGACACTAATTACATATGCGAGCTAAGGAAGGTTCGGTGCCAAGAAGAGATTATGATCAAATGTTAAAGGCTTGTAGCATGGTTACCAACCGAGAGTGGCTAAAGGCTCGAAGGGCTTCACTAGAGATAATGATTATAAAGTGGCAATAGAAAGCTCAAACGGTCCAATAAAAACCTGCACGCGGTAAAAATCAGGAGGCTTGATTTTTGTTATAAAGACAATTTTTGAAGCCTTCCCCGAGACCCTGAGGGTGAAGGCCACGATCAAATTCCCGGCTTGAGGCTCGTCTAAGTTCAAGTTGAAGGAAGCAGGGCCCGAGGTTAGGGTAAGAGAAGAGGTCTCCGAAGCACATGGATACACCTAACAGGGTCGGTCCAGCTGTAACCTCCTTAGATGACACGCGATAAGCCCTCTTATCTTTCTACTCTTGTAAATAATATAGACGTACTTTACTGAGCCCCCTCGCCTATATAGGGGGGATTCACCCCTACTTTGTAAGGGGATGATGTTCCTCTACTTCTCCAATAAGCAATAATATCTCTCTCAATCTCTTTCTTCTAAGTTATCTGTGTTATTCGACCCCGAGGTCGCTCTAGCATTTTATTGTTCTTCGTTTGTTCTTCATCATTTATCTCAAGATTGACGGTATAAATCCTTATATATATATACACTTACCTGTTATCCCCTTCCTAACTACCCTCTATAGGCCTGAGGCCTGGCCACGAGGTATCTACTGGCTTGCTCTAAGCCTGGGAACGTCCCTTTACTGGTTCAATTATCATTTTTAGCTGACTAGATCTTTACTGTTTTACTCCATGCTTAGCACTAATCATCCTTACAAACTAGCTATGGAATAGATCACGTATTTTTAGAATCCTATTTATAAATTTAATAATTGATACCATTTTCATGGTAAACAGTTTGACGCCCACAGTGCGGCTAAAAATAATAGTGATTATTTTCTTGCTAGTTTCGTCACTCAAACAGACCATATCTTTCACACTTTTTCTTGCCCAAGACCTTTCGATTTCAGGTTAATGATCAGCTCAATAAGGGAAATCGAGGATGATAACCCCAAAAATCAGAAGGAAAAAAATATGGTGGTCCTAACGGCTGGCCCAACACCGCAGGACCCCAATAACGCATGTAGATCTATTCGAGCAGACAAGGATTTGTACACCGCACAGCAGGGTAATGAAGTCTTGCACTCCAATGGCGGTACGCAATATGCTAACCAACAAGAAACCTGAAAAATCCCAGCCCCTGTAGAGCGGGAAGTTGATTTTTGTGTTATTTTTGAAATGTTGTAGGAACAACGTTTGGCTATCTCTCAGCTACAGAGCTGCCCCGAGACTATTGGCGTGGTAGCACCCAAAATATCTACTCGCTTCGAGACACTATCCAAGGTATCGGTCAAGGACAAACCAAGGACCTATCCCATAACAGTAAGGATGCTGGAGGACATTATCGAAAAGATCGACTCATGCTCGCGAATACTCCTGCAACAACCATCTCCCATAGCTACGATCTCGGGACTTATTCCACAGAAGTCAGAAACAACGAAATTCCCTGGGAATGATAGGACCCCAAGTCCTCACACGTACATCACCACTCACGCATGCCCGTTCAGGAACAACGACCCTCATAATGGAGAATTTGGTCCCGTCCCAATGAAGAGATTCGAAGAAATTCCCCCAGGAAAAACTACGATGTGGCACCATTGATCGACATCTAATCTCGGGGACTCGCTCATCGTACTAGCGCGATCCATGAAAGCACACACCAACGCCATCAAAATAATGTCAAAAAGGCTCGATGCATCGAAGGCCAAGAGAAGAAGAAGAAAGAAAATTTCACGGGAAGTCGCGCCACACTATCCAACAAGATAAATGAGACCACTGCTGATCCCGAATATTAGGGTGGCACGGGCCTTCGCCCAAAACCCAAACAAAGCATACCCGGCAACACCGGAGCAATTCAAATGAAGCTTAGTTGAATATTTGGTCGAGGTTTGGTCATATACCAGCAACCAACACCAGAACCAAGTTAGAGTCACGGACAACCCTCGAGAAACACTCACTGGATCGGCATATCCAGGCAAATCCCCAACAGAGAAGCTGACATTGAACAAACAGAGCCATCATCCACATGACACGAACGGAAGAAACAATCCGAGGTATAGCGCATCTCGCAATAACAAGGCTGTAGCCCGAAGATGACACTTTGAAGGAACCCCCAATGGTACCAGATTCAACAACCGGCATGGAAACCTTGCCCGATAGAGCTCGACTTCAATGTTGCAGTTCCAAGCATAGTGGTCACCATAAGTGCTGCCAGGATCTCCGGGTGGCTCGGATCTATTCGACCAAAACCCCTCTAAAGAAACTGTGACCCGCCATGAGAATCATGAAATAATCAAAGTTGCAGACCCAAGAGAGCAGCAACTCCACCATCCAACGAAGGTGTCCACAAAGCATCGCCAAGCAAGCAAACCAGGATCCAGCTCCATATACAGGGGGAAATCAAACAAAGCAGAGCCGGCAAGCTGCGGCATATCGTCACAACCGTTAAAGGATGGAGGAACCCTACTAAGATCCATAGAACATAAAATTCAAGTACCCGCCACCAGAAAGGATGGCTCCAGGGAATACTCCCCAAGCACACCCTGTCGCTCGAGGAAAAAAATGTCGAGACGCCACCTCGGCATCACATTAACGTATTGGGAATCCCTTCTTACATTCAAACGTGTTTCAAATGAAACAAACATTTGTGATTACAGGTGTATCAGCCAAAGTTATACTGACGTATTGGTCCAAAACCGATAGGACAACCTAGATGTCACGCCCCAAAATCTGAGGAGCGCGAACAGTGTTCAACCGAGTAAACCCGACCGAGCAAGCCTGATAGGTCTCATTCTACCCAAACTAACTTATAAATAAATAGGATATGGACTCCATTAATCAAATTCTATAAACATATCATTAATGATTTCTATTTTATTTTCTTAAGCAACTCCATTCGCCATATTAAAGGTATTACAAGTTTTATACATCATTGCCAAACATCAATATTTCTATTTTAAATTCCCATGGCTGGCACTATCCACAACCTATCTATGGAGGCTCTAAAGATAATTGAAGACTGATATGGAAATGCCGGCAACAAGGCTCCGGCTCTACCTCACACAAATACCAAAATAAACTCCGAAAGAAAGGCGACATGAGCCATGCAGGGCCCTGAGGGGAAAGGGGCTCACTAATTCAGCTGACGGGAAGGGAAGGAGTGCTACTGTCGGTAGACTAGAGTACCTCCTATAGAACCACCTACAATCATAACACAAATGTAGCACCCTCGACAAAAGGGACGTCAGTACATTTGAATTGTATTGGTATGCATGAAAAAACTTTGCCCCAAGTAAACTCAAACCATACACAAGTAATGAGCAATAATAGAATCAATAATCAAATACACATTTAAGGAACAACCAAGCCAAACAAGTTTACAATCTCTCCTTTTCCCCCTTCAACTTTATCACATCAATGATTTCCCAATTTTTCTCATATTTTCATTTCAATAGTGATTTCGATCACTTTCTGCCCTTATTACCTCGGCCACCCTTATCACCACAACCCACACCTTATTACTTCGTGTTGCGGCACGCAACCCGATCCTACCGAATAATCACAATTCACAAACAACACAACAACAACAACAATTCACAAAGAAGGACAACAACAATTCTTAAAGAACAACCACAACAATTAACAAGAATTTTCGTAGCCATCAATACCATTTCCATCATATTCAACAACTCATATGCAATTTAAGTCACCACAATAATTATCCACCATAAGCCAAATATGTTATTACCATAGTTGTTCCAATTTTATTATTTACGATTTCCTTCCATCATTTGTTTCTCAACTCTTATCACATAACACTTTCACAATCATTCATTTGGTTTATTGCCAATTACTTGCACCATTATATCGGGAGACATTACCATGAACACTCAAATCATACCAATCACAAGGATTTCACAAACAATCCATGTAGATATCACATACCAAATATTCATACACCAAACAAGGTGATTTTACAAAAGTCAAAGTTAGTCATACATACCCCGTTTAAGCTTTCCTTAAGTTACTACAATGTTCCGGAAATACTAGCAATTCTAATTTACTTTGAGACATAACAAAATTGAATACAAATTAGAAAGCTATTCATGGTTTTAGCTAATTTGAGAATTTTATCAAATACTAGTTGAGCATCTTAATTTTAAATCTCTTTTTTAAGATTTTCCTTCATTCCCCAACCAAATCTTTACTTATTTATGTTAAAAAAAACTTCCCACAAACCTAATTTGTACATGCATGTATACATAATACTATTACACCCAATAATCATACCTCAATACCCAATCTTATAGCCCAAACTTGAAATTAAAACATAGGGTATTGAATCTTATCTCTTAGATGAAGAACTTGTGATTGGGTTCTTTGATTCTTGAAGATTGATGCAAGATTTGGATGATTTAATTGTTGGGTTCCTCCTTATCTATCAAAAATGCTCTCACCTCTCTCTAAAATCAGTAGAGAATGACCCCAAATGAATCCCCAAAGACCATATATTAAAATGGGGTCGGGTTTTAAAAATAGGGAAATTAACCCTCCGATGTCGGGTTTGCTATAGCAAAATGGACCGCCAAATGAGAATTTTGGCCGCATAATGCACCGCAAAATCGACGCCCACAACTGGGCTACAGTAGCCTAGTTTGGGACAGGAATGCGACCGCAAAGTCAGAAATACGGCAGGATTTGCGGTCGCAGATTTGACATAGGATCGCATTTTTTCAGCCTTTGGTAATTTGATCATAACTTTGTGTAGGAATGTCCAAAATGACAAATGGTTTGAAGAGTTGGAAACTTGACTCAAAGACCTTTAATTGGATAGGTGATTAATCACATAAAACCTTATACATATTTATGCTATTTCAAATTATGGACTAGTGCAACCTCATTGGGAATTTTAGCCTATTATGAACTTTTCCATTATTTCTTAGACTTAGGCCTTTCCTTGGACGCCAAATTACTTACCATAAGACTTATACACATATTTATAAAATAAAATTGATGTACAACATGTTAGTAGCACCTAAAATATTATAATACGGAATCCTAGGTTACTTAGCAAAAATTTTCCGTGGCCTTACATTCTCCCC